>JABUQX010014607.1:32500-63490 GCA_015478945.1 Trachelipus rathkii
ATACAATACATATACATATAATATACATTACAAATTAAATATACAGTCATATACAATGATATACTATACAATATATAACATAATACAATACAATATAATATTATATATATAATTATATATATATATATATATAATATATAATATATATAATATATATATTATAAATATATATTAAATATAAAATACATGCATACCTAAATAATATATATATATATATATAATAGATATATATATATATAATATATTAAATATATAATAATATATAATATATACTATATATATATAAATATATATATATATATATATATATATATATATTTATATATATTAAAATATATATATATATATATAATAATTATATATATATATAATAATATATAATATATATAATATATATATTAATATATATATATATATAATATATATATATATTATATATATATTACATATAATATTATATTATATATATATATATAATATATAATATATATTATATATTATAGATATATATAATAATAATATTAATATATATATATATTATATTATATATATTATATATAATAATATGTGTGTGTGTGTAGTGTTGTGGTGGTGTGTGATGCTGTCGGAATGGTGTGGTTATGTATGTGTGTGTGTTAAATCTGTAATAACCAACCACTCCTATACCTAAAAAAAAATTTGCCTGTCTTATACTTGTTTTTCTCATTGCGTGTTCTGGCTTAATTAATATTTTTTTTTATTTTTTTACTTATTTGTTTTTGTTTTACTATCTTAATTTGTCAGTTTTATTTCTAGTTTTTCCTTTTTTTTGGGTATTCAATGTTCGTATATTCAACATCGGATTACTTTGTTTGTAACTCATTCCCTCCTTGCGTGTTACCTGTCATTTACTATTTTGCCTTTAGCTTATTCCTTCATCATTAACTCTGCATTTACTTTTAGTTGGTTAAATTAAGTTACAATTTTTGATACCTATTTGGTATTAGGAGTTTCTATTTATTATATTACGTATTCTTATTTAGTTTTTGATATTTTTTGATATTTATTTTTTTGAAAATTTATTTTCATATTTTTATTTTTTGTGTTTTTAACTTTCAATTATTATTGCTTATCGTCCATTTGTTATGATATTTTTTATTTTTTATTTTTTTTCACCTTTTTTATTTTTTTGTTTACTTTTTTTATTCTTTATTCTTCCTTTTCATTCCATTTATTTTTTTATTTATGCATAATCATTTATTGTTTAATTTTAACACTTTTTTTTTTTATAATTTTACTTAATGATAATAGGATTACGTAATCCGAAAACGCTGTTAGGGGAGAGTGTAATGGAAAAGAGACCCGGATATTAACTGTAACAGAGGTCCAAAACCACCCGTAAAATTTAGAAAAGTGAGATCAGAAAAATAGACAGACACGTCGAAGATCAGAGTCTTCCTGAATGTCATTACCATCGTCTTTTTAATATCTAATAGAAAAAGAGAGAGAATGAAGTAGGGATTAACTACTGTTTACTGTGCGGACGAAGTGTTATTACAAGTTAGTCTGAAAATACTAAAACTAAAAGTAAGCTATTATCTACCACACCGCGTTGACATGTAAGATTAGTGTATTTCCTAACGGGTAAACTACCTTTTTACCTTTGAACAACTCCAATTTAGTCCTTCCGCAAAATGAACCTTCGATGGGTGAGTGAGTACGTGAGGTACTCGTACTGAAGATTCTTCCTTGTATAAACAAGGTCCATATTAAAACAAGAAAAAAATGAAAAATCAATAGGGAAAAATATAAAACAGAAACGTTATATAAAAACAAAACGATATAAAATATATAAGTAATAAATAAATATGAGAGAGATAAGAGAATAAGTCATAAGTACAGAATATGATAAATTTCGAGTAACATGATTTATCTAATTGAGATTTAGGATCACTAATAAAAATAAAAATAAAATGAAAAAGAACCATAAAAGACCATAAGAAGATCAAATGTGATGATGTATACAAACTTTTGCAAAACAATATAGGAAATGTAGAAGAGTAATAATGATAATAATAATACTACTACTACTACTAATAATAATATGGAAAATAAAGATGTTAATGAATTGAAAAATAAAAATAATATAAATATTGAAAATAAAAATACGTTACTTAACGGTGGTGTTAAAGACATGCATGCAAATTTGAAAGATAGTGTTTTAATTAACCACCTAAAAATACTGACAGTGTTCTGTACAAAGATATGAAATATGATCAAAATATTATTATGAACAAAGAAATGGTACAGATAAAATTGTTAATGTAGGATCAAGAATTTATGGTAATGTACAACCAATGCATGCAGGCTATACCTTTTTTAATATGATTTCATTAAATAATTTGTCTATCATAAACGATATAGCCACAGGTAAGGTGAATGAGGCAAACATCCCAACAGACCCGGTCTATAAAGGGAAAACAAAGCATGTGAAATATAGTAGCTACCATACAGAAAACATAAGAAAAAAAATAATAAATAACTTAAGCATGCTTCAGAACTTACCCTTGGGGAAAAGAAAAATAATAGAAATCCTTTCCTCAAAAGGAGTGATTGAGAAAAACGAGTCATTGAGAAAGAGAACAAGAAAGAAACTGCATGAATACAAAAACTGCAGAAAAATAAAATAAGCACATAAAGCCAAGCCATAAAAAGAAATATCTCAAATGGGCAGCAAAGTACACCTTTATGCATAAAAATAATATAAAGACAATATTAAATAATGAAAACAATAGTAAAAGATAAATATCCTTACTTTACGAGAAAGATGTAAAATTCTAATGTCACAAGGAATCCTGAGAGAATTGCCATGAGATGTGTAGAGGGGACAAAAAAAGAAATAGGTATTACCACTTCACAATCAATAAAATACATAAATATATCTGAAAGTGAACTACTATTTACCTAACTTGAATATAAATCTCCAAATTAAAAAAAAGACACATAGTTAGCAAGAATTGTGGAAAAAAAATTATTAATTTATTAAGCATTACATGAAGAAACTGAAATAAATAAAATAAAATATGATAATAAAATATATCAATAACAATAATATATAAGTGAATGCACATAATTCAAGAAGCTAGATAAATAAATTATAGTGTATGCACAATTGCAAGGAAGACAAAACGAGAGGATAGAAGCAGAGACAATATGATGCAGACCAATACACCTACATCCACCGCATAAAATTACGCCCCCACTACATAAATTTAACTGAATAATCATAAATTATTGAAAAGCCGTAATAATGAATACTGTGAATGAAGTAGTAGGGGCGAAAACGAAGAGATGGGATTAAACCGAAAAATGATGGAAACCGAAAGAACTGATTACAGGAGGCCATATATCCACACAACAACCAGTTGAAAACAAATAAAAAAAAAAAAAAAAAATATGTGAAAAGCCTTAGCGATATAAGTAATATAAACAAAAAAAAAAAACAAAAACAAAAAAAAAAAAAAAAAAATAACTAACTATAAGATATATTCCAAAATACTTGTAAACAAAACTGAACCAACTCGATATTATGTCAATGCTTTATATGCAAAAGCCCAGAAGCGAACAGAAAACGTGCAAACGAAAAGCAGAAATTGAAGCACGGAGTTCATACCTATACATACACGATAAATGAATTTAAATTATCAGAAATTATGCACAGTTTTTAGGCTATATAACTCAAAAAATATTTGTACCCTAAATCATAACATAACATAACAAAATAAATAGTAACGAAATATATCACAAATCAGAGAATATGAGATTCATTTTCGCAACGCTAAGTCCGAGAAACACCACCCCAAGATGAGAACACAAGCTCTCTCGAGATATCACACTGAGTGCCTAGACGCACACAGATAAACAGCAACGGGCTCACGCCGCGAAAATAGACTCACCAAGGATGGTTGATTGAGGTACTTCCGACTGTGGCACCGCTCGCGTTAGGCATAGAAACGGCAAGATGCAAAAGCACGCAGAAGTATCAAAAGCTCCCGATGGAGGCAAATCACGAGGCTGCAACAAGGAGCCGCAAAACCCAACCGCCTAATCGGAGCCCGCTTCGCGTACATCGCAGCACAGCTCACGACGGTACAGAGTCGGATATCCTGATATGAATGGAAACCTGGGTTGTTTCTCCCTTTACAATCGCTATCTAGTTGATCGTTGAAACTAAAGTGGTGACGAACGGCATGATAACCGTGAAGTCACACATCACAAAATCAACAGCAGACTATCAGACAGCGCCAGTGCCGACGGGCAAAGACGGGAAAGCGCGTGACGAAGTGAGAAACTACTAATACTTCCGACCCTTAAAAAAAACGATTGGAATTGTTCCACAAGGACAACACACACGACAATTGCGACACATAGTAACACCACAGATAGATCAGGACTCGCAGACAACATCTAGTTCACAAGAAACCCCAAAAAAACTAAGACACAAAAGAAAAAAAAACCACCACAACACAAAAAGCCAAAAAGACCCAACCACACACCCCCAAGCCCAAAAAAAAAAAAAAAAACAAAAAAAAAAAAAAAGAAAAAAAAAAAAAGAAAAAAACAAAAGAAAAAAATAAATGAATAAACAGTCCAAAATAAAATTATTACTTTTATATTTATAATGTAATCGGAAGATGTGGGAGTATATGTTATAATAATACTCCAAGGCATAGCTTCGATATGTTAGGTTCCAAATAAGATATATTAAAAACCTAAGTAACCGCGTAGATAGTAGGTATTTAAATTCAGATCCACAAAAATTATCGGAAAATATATGCCAAAATCTTTAAGAAAACAGGACGTAAAAGAAATACTGATAAATATACGAGATAGTTCCTTCACTTGAGACCGAGGGGACAATGGATACGATAATCATATTAGAGAAGTAAGAATACGGCAAAAAGAGCTAGGACCCCATGCTGTCGATAGAACCGCTTTTGGTTAAGTAAACGATCAATAGTACTTTAAACCGAAGAATTAAAGATCATGAGTAATAAAATTATGAAACACTCGGATTTTTCATATTTAGGCCACATTTTAAGGAATATGATCAAATTGATGTGTAGAGGTAACAACCTCGACTGTAAAAGTGAAACACTGGCTACAAAAAGAAACTGATTACTTATATTGTCACCAATTAGAAAATGGACATTTCTATATCCAAGCCAAGGGTGTAGAGGCACCATATAAAAGGATGAAGTCCAAGAACCGTCGAAAATAAAAAAAATAAAAAAAAAAAAAAAAAAATAAAAAAAAAAAAGTTTTACATAGAAGGAAAGTTAAAATATAGGTAAAGGACAATAACGAATGAAAGTAGTTCCGACAATAACCGAAACCATAAAATCCCACACCTTACGATGAAGATATATGAAATTGTATACTACTGAGCTAGATTCATCTAACTCTCAGCAGAAAGCAACTCCAATTCGCATAGCTCAACTGTAGAGAGTCTTCTACCAGGCAAAAAAGAGAAAATAATAACAGGGAGCATTATATTATAATATGCATCCGTGTAAAGTGATAAACTATACTAATAGAAAAATAAAGAAATTATTCATAGTTCCTTATAAAAAATAATATATAAAAGAATAAAATTTTAAATATTTAAACAGTAAAACAGCTTTTAATAGGATAACAATTTATATAATTACTTAAGTCGGAATATTAATAAATTGAAATACTAAAAAATTAAAATAAAATTCATTTTAATAATATTTTGCTTTATTAACTAAAAATATATAAATAAAATTAATATCAAGTCAAGAAAAAAATATACCTTTCTATTACAATAATTAAGATTTAAATTATTCAATAAAGATAATAAATCATAATTTGAATACAGAAAATACTAGATTTTACAAATTTCTAAATAACAATACATTTTTACAAAATTATTAAAATAATAATGACAACATAATAAGTGTACGGAAACAAACCACACAGTGTAACTCCATCGTCTCGAACCCCCAAAAAAGTTAACAAAAAGAAAAATTAACAGTATGTTGGCTATAAATACATAATGGAGACGTTTGAAAATATACAACAGAGAGGCAATCTTCAAAAAGCCCAAAACTCGGATTAAACTGTGTTTATGCATAATTATGGTACTTAAACCATTAGAACCCTAATGGGGAAGAGGAAAATGTAACTTAATTTTATATAATTAATTTAGATTAATTGATTATACAAACTATCTAAAAAAATAATTAACAAATTAAAATAAATATAATAATATATAAACTTACACAACCCAAACAACACAACGATTCTGATTAGAAAATTAAGACAAGATATTAGCAGTGAGCTAGAGATGACTAGTAAAATGAACATATCTTAAATAAGTGTCACTGAATATTTGTACGAAACTGAAATGTAATGAAAGAGAGATGAAAATAGAGTGCTAAATAGATATCCGCTACACGACATATTTACTTATTTCCGCAAAGTCGCATAGGCACGCGAATGACCGGTACATAGCATCCTGCAAAATTACCAAACCCAATTAGCACCAACCCACCAATGATCCATCCACCTTACCAAGAACTCACAGAACCCAGGAAAAAACAGGAAAAAAACAGGAAAAAAATGAAATAGAGAAGAAAGAGAGCGAAAAATACCACAGAAAGAAGTACGAAGTAAAAAGCGTGATTCAGAACTCAAGGCGAACAACCGGCAGATCCTATTGAGAGAAAGGAAAATTAGCAATGAATATGGTATGAAGAAAATTTCTGATAACCGTTATTTAGAAAAAACTAATTATACTACATAAACCAGGTCTAATAAACACAAAACTTACTACCTAATCTTCTATTAGAGCAACGTATATCGAGGAAGGAAAAGTTTCCAATCACATTAACGGAAGAATCAAGAATACCTGTCCCATTCGTCAGTAAAAATAGGGGCGAAGTTGGAATAAATATGAACACTGCTATAAAGTCATAATATTCTCACATAAATATGAATTAACTCGAGATCACTGTCATCAAGTTGGAGAGATGAGCAGGATCACCGAGAACTTCACCAACTACATGATATGGAGCTGGTGGTGTGTGTTTGAGAAAGTGATGGTAACTGATAATATTACTGAAGGAGGAGAACGTGAAGGAACTAGATGGAAAACCGAGAAATCGGAAATGTGTGAGGAGGACGTTATGAAGTGGAAACGCGAGAACAACAAAACAACACACAAAACCACCACCCCCAAAAAGAAACAAACATCAACAATAACAAAGAACAACCCGCGACAAAAAAACAGCCGTGGAGGCTAATCTTGTTTGAGTTCAACCAACAAAAAAGGAAGCTGATGAAACTAGAACTGATGAGGAGCACAGGAGATTGGAACTTGACTTATCCTTGAAAGTAAAAGAAAACTTTCATAAAGACGAAATCCACTAGATTCACATAAATGAGTGAAAAAGACAACTGTATTGGAATTTAGTAAATAATTAGGCCGAAGAAATTGGGAAGAGAATATGACCTAGGACACACCAAATAACTAGTGTGACCTGATAGGCGCGTAACAAGCCGAAGATACTTGAGGTTTTAGAAGGAGAGGACAATTACCCATAGTTTATAGAAGTCATAGCCTAATCGCTCAAAAATCAGAGACTGCCACCCAGTGTTACCAGAACTTGGGAAACAGCAGATAAGATTCGGACATGTTAACACAGAATTAAAACTGTGGTAACACGGAAATAAGGTTCGTGTATAGATTGCTGTAATATAATCACTATAGCACCGGTAATAAGCACGAAAGTAACCTTGGGGCGGAGAACGAGAATAGGCTGAAACTCCCACCTATAGGATCCCGCAAAGGACTGGAGTTTCTCACAGAGACAAAGTATGATTGAGAATCTCTGCAAGATACATCGACAGATTGCAGTCCTGCTCTCTATTCTGATCCCATAAGTGTAGGCAACCACCCATACAGTGAATAGATACCATTGAGATACGCGCCATTTAGTTAGGAAAGAACCTCCCTCCAACCACCATCGTTTCGTACATACATCGACAATACCGATCCGAAGATTGAAAATATGGATATTCATAGTCCAAACAAATTCATTGATACATTGAAATATTGTACAGAAACTAGTTAGCAAAACCTGAAAACGTTAGTAGTCATGAAGTTGCTTTGCGACCTCCATATTATCAACACTTGCTTTGTCTTAACTTATCGAATCCTACATCCCTTGATCAAAAAAGAAAAAAATTTATCTTCGCGCACAGCAGGTATGCGAAGCTAATATCTACCAGCGAAGGTATGTGGGAATATCTATCCATCCTCGTAGATGAGAGAAATGGGACGTTCTGTAATTCTATTTTGTTGGTTCACTAGCAACGTCAAATAAAGTAAGGTGACCCGGATTATCATAACTGCAGTTGGATCCAAAAAATCTCCTGGGGCCTCCTCCATCGGCTCAAATTAGAAAAAACTTTCCCCTGAACGATAGTGCTATGACCAGTGCGAATTACTTTTTTCGCAACTTTCTGTCCGACAGCCAAGAGAAAGTCGACGGATCTTCCGCCACATACGTTACCTATGCAACTCACCTCGCTGGATATAACTGTGTGTTGGAGAATATGAGTGATCTTTGCACAAAAGAAAGTAAGAAGACTCGAAAACCACAAACCCTCAAAAAATGGAACAGAAAAAACCCCAACTGAAAACAACAAAAAAAAAAACAAACCAACAATCAAACACAAAATCAATAAGAGAATTGGGAAATTTGATGGGACAACAGCAAAAAACAACAAAAAACATACTCCAATCAACAAAAAACAAAAAAACAAAAACATAAACCAAAAACCCCAAAACAAAAGCACACCGCCCAACAAAACCACAACAAACCACACCAAAAAACCCCAAGACACAAACCACGAAACAAACCCCAACAGCAATAACCAAAAAAAAAAAACAAAACCCCAACAAAAACAAAAAAATAACAACATCCTGAAAACAACCCCTCCAATTAAAAACCCCAAACAAATCTGGACAAAACAAAACCGAAACGCGCCAAACGACAAAAACCAAAGCCACCTTACAATGCTGACACAATACCGAGAGCAACTCATGTCGAGCTAGATCTGCTCTGCTTGATAAAAATAAATGAAACACAGAAAAGAAAGAAATGAAATATCTATTAGATAAACCAACACCCTTGGACAATTTTTAACCACCCAAAAAGCACAGAGCCAGATGTTTCATAATACTGAATTAAACTTTCTGATTAAAAAAAGCGTCTACAGCAACAAAAACCCATAAGCTAGACCAGGAAGTTAAGCGAGGACCGAACCTAATCCTATATTGGCTATAGATCACCTTGAGTAATATATAGAGAAAGACAAACAATTTCTTCTGTGTCAGAGGCAAAAAGAAAGGTGCACAACCGATCTCAGATCGGTGAGAATTTCAGATTTGGAAACATATATTGAGAAAAAAAAATGAGAGCAAATTTCGAGTGTTTTGTAAATTTATATAGAAAATGGACAAGCCTAGTTCTGATGTACGAATAAAACCAGGCATTCCAAAACACACAGAAAGCCGACTAGGAAAAGTGCAGCAAATAAGCCCATATCAGTAACCTTGTTGATCTACACCTGTTTGAGGAAACTGGGCAGACAGAGTCCATTCAACCACAAAGATCCGCAACTCGCGATCACTCATAAGAGACTAACACTCTATTCAGCAGCGGAATGGGTGTCATAAGAACACAGAAAGAGAATGGTATCCCGTGTCGTTGAAAACTACTCGGAACAACACATACTTAACCAATGTCTCGAGAAGCACAACACGTTGACACGACAGCTGACAAAAAGTAGCTTGTAAATCCGCGCTAGAAAAACTTTAGATTTCGGATCAGATAACTCGAAAACCCACACACCAGCACCCCAAGAAAAACACTGAAGAGACCTAACAAATATAATTGAACAAGAAATACAAGCAAAATAACATTAAAAGCAATCGGACTGAACCATAGAAATAATCAACGCTATAAGATGACACTAGAAGATAACATTTTTAAATTCTACTTAACTCATATATATATATTTATACAATATATACATCGTACACTATGCAAAAGCCAACATCCCTGCATAACATCTTGGTTCTGAAAACCTCTAATGATCAGCCTCTACGTCATATAATCATTTGGTTATGATTATTCAGGAATAGAATAACATAAGAGGTTATACAGCAATATAAAGATTGAATAGACATTGACACTAGTCAAAGATCAACTGCTCTAACGTGTCTCGCTCGATACCGACCACACATAGCAGACTCCCATAGAAGAATGTGAACCACGTCTGAAAAGAAAACCAAAAAAACACAAACCAAGCGATAGGATCGTCACCTGCAAGTTATTACTGTATAATCATTGTTGGATCTCAATCTACGAATGAGTCTTTTTGGTACAAACTACCACCCGAGGGCAAGGAAAGATGCTTCATGAATATCCCATGCATAGGAAGTGATACGCCATCTCCCAACCCAAATATATGGCGAACATCCAAATATATTCTTCACGGAACCGATGACAACATGCATCGGTGGGCTTGTCTTCAAAAGACCATCAATGAAAATGGAGAGTTAGGTGACGTAGTGTCCATACGGAATTCTGCCATCATTCGCGAAAACACACTTAATTGCTGTTCACCACCTACTTTTGCAGATCGGGACACACAAAACCGCTCCAACTCGTTTATATTCAAGGTCTGACAATTCACTAGCTTCACTAACCAACGACATATTCAACGCGTGAAAGCCCACTATCAACAAGGCAAATACATACACATACAAGATGAATCCTCGTCGTTTGTAAATCCTTCACGCCAAACCAAAAGAGGATCAACTAATCTAGACGC
The DNA here is from genome assembly GCA_015478945.1 of Trachelipus rathkii. Lineage (NCBI taxonomy): Eukaryota > Metazoa > Arthropoda > Malacostraca > Isopoda > Trachelipodidae > Trachelipus > Trachelipus rathkii. Next base: position 43,409 of record JABUQX010014607.1, read on the forward strand.
CTGGCAGAGATTATATGAACCAGCCAAAAACCAACACAAATATCAATCATCAACTGAAAAATATAGTTAATAGAACCAAAACGTGAGACATAGAATAAATAACCTCTCTGAAACTATCATGAGGTTCACCACGTGTTTGCTGCCTGCTGCTGAAATTTCACCTGCCTATACACTATGCACTAAAATGCGCATAAACTTCCTACCACCAGATCTCACATAGGGAGCTACTTAGCTACATACACTAATCCAACGCGAGTTCCAGCAATAATAGGCCAAGCACTGAAACTAAGCTAACCTACTATCGTGAAGAAGAGAAAGAGAAGTAAACTACCCAACTCTATGGACTATCCACTAAGCTAGTGCCTTGTGTAACAAAAAGCTAAAAAAGAGCGTCATTCCCTGATGTCAGCGCCGAGAAGGGACTATATCTCAAACCGGTAGAGATGAAGTGATCATAGCACATAACACTGGCATCCCGACGTACGAAACAGGCTCTACCGCTACAAGAAAAGTGACTACGCCCCACTAATTCTAATCCATACTCATTTACTATGCTCTACTAGAGGACATGACCCGCTCTAATCCATGAAGCTGCTGTAAGCTATTATTCCTATCCATGGAAGCCGGACTACAATTTCCGTGGCAGACTTGCAGTTTAACCGCCATTCAGCTATGACTGCTTTCTGAAAGGACCATTGCACTCAAGCCTTCCATATGGATGACCTCTTAATGACACCAGTCGGCAGCGAGATTAAAAACACATATCGTTGCGGAACTTGAGTGAGAGCTCACGGCATGATTAATAGGTGCATCTGCTGCACTGTTTTGTGTCCGCCGCCTGGCCGGAAAAACTTAAGGTTAACCATAGCTTTATGAACAGAGCCTGTTATGGAAAAGTGATTTGTATTGAATTTCTGTCTAATCTTGTCGGCCGCTGAACCTCTGTCAGTCCTGGATAATTCGCCCGCCCGAGTGGTGTTCTGTGCTGCCAACAGACAGTTAAATTCCAGCGGCATGGTAGGATCGGCTGCAAAAAAGAGACCAGCAGCCTCTATACCAGAATTACACCATTAGTTATCGTTGCAGTAGGCAGAAGGGATAATGAAAATAGAACACTTGTCATTATTACCAACATATAAACAATAGACCCCTACTTCGAACACAAATAACATTGATATCCCAAATAAAGAACTAATAATAAAAACAAATAATATCTCCATTCACGATGCCAAACATTCTCTCAATAAATCACCCAAAGAGGTAATATTTACTGCATAGTTGTTACTCAGTTATGATGACAAATTGCTCGAAGTGTAAGTAAGAATTATTGGGTCTAGAATATGCGATACCTATAGCAGTGAGATTGAGAAGATAATAAATCTCTCATTGTTAATCGTACGATACCTACGTTGTGGCGCAAGTATTGTTATGTTTAAGGATGAAGATTGTGGAACTGGCATAAGATGGAGAATAATAGTTTAAACACTACGACTAACCTGAATTCAAAATGACATCACAATTTGATGCGGTTTCTCGTCTAAGTCTTGTTTATAAAGAGTTAGATCCGGAGCAAAACAGGTAAACCAGGCTAGAATTGCAGAAAGAAGGGATACACCCCTTCTTATCCCTCATCAGTCAGTCTCTAAAATAGGGTCAATAGCAACTCTTGACATTTTTCACAGCCATGGCACACGACATATTACAGTATCCTTCTTCTTGCATGTGTGATATATCTGTTAATCCAGATCTTGCTCAAGCGTGAAAGGAGAGAGAAGCAAAACTTCAAAGAAAAGAGAAACCGCTGTAAAAACGTAGAAAAAATCAAATGTCTCTAAACCTACATCCGTCTAGCCCACGAACTTAAGAGAGCATATTCTTTGCAGAAAAAGCTGAATATCACGGACGAAGCCCCCGTCCACCCCTATCACGGAACGACTGTCAAATGAGGACGCCTGTAAGACTGAACTGATCAAGACATTTGAGCTTATGTGACGACTACTTTTACCATGATTTCATACTTTGACTAGTTACACAATAGTTAAACATAGTGTTTCCTCTTCAATCTACCGAAACCGTCTAATTTCCCCTGATCATCTTCCACATGTTAACCTAAAGTCTGTACCACATGCTCGCCACAGCGACCGCGAACCTAAATCCAAGCTTGCCTCGACGCACCAACCTAGTAGCCCTGTAACAAATTCGAAATGAAGAGATCAGCAATAATATGCAGAAGACTAAACATCGAGCACATACGCTACACAAGAAGATCAAGCAAAGAATAACATACCCACCAATCCCCCTGATACACAGACATAAAATATTATATAATTTCCGTGGACATCAACCAACAATTTGACTCCTTCCGTAGAAAAGTCTTTTAAGCAACCTTATCCGCATAAGAAAAATAAAACACGATAGATTAGAAGAACATTAAGTAGCACACTGCCTAGCCGCTCATACAAAAGAGTTCTCACCAGCACTTGGTGCATAGATATGAAGCGGAGCTCTCTATTAATCTGCAAAGAGAGTACCAACTCCGAGATAGTGGGTTAGAGGAGAAAACAAAAACATATGGACCCGAACAAAGCTACTACGCTGAAAGCGGATTACAAGAATACACAGCCTGTATGTAATAACTCCGTTAATCGACTAAATCTCCTAGAAAGAAGGAACAAGAAGTCAAAGGATCATTCTTCCCTGGACTGAAATAAGGGAGAATATAGAATACTTGCTGGTCTGTTAGTAGAACAGTCAGATCTGCCCTATGTAGATCATGAGGAAAAATCGTTGATGTAAACAGTCGTGATAAGCAAGTCATGACAGAAGGTGAACTACACTATGTCTGAGCCATAATGTCACCTGATAGAAATGTTGTAAAACCAAAAAACAACTAAAACCAAAGAAACAAAAATAACTGGCTTGGCATGCTCCTCGTATTAGACAATGGATAGCAATGAATATTACATCGGGAAAAACTTGGATGACTCCAAAAACTTATCAAAAAAAGTCAACATTCTCCATTTAACAGTCACACAAATGAGTCAATCAACTGGAACCCTAAGCAACAAAACTGTAGAAACAATCGGTTGTTGTGGTGGTATTGGCTGTTTGTGCTCGCAACATTGCCGTTTCCTCTTTTAGGAACTTAAAATTCCTCTGTGAATAGTATAACAGGAAACTCCTCAAGAGGATGAGCAGTATCCATGGGTAACACTACTTAGTAACTAGACACTGAGAAAGAGAACTCATAGGTAAGGTGCCGAGTGAAGAATCTCTCTGAACTCTGCCTTGCCATAACATCTCTCTCACCTACCTCTCTGAACATGAAACACCTCAACAGATAATTGTTGAGATTGCTGGAAGGCACTCATCTCCTCAAGTACCCTCAACAACAAATGGTTCGACCACTAAACACCACAGCCCCAAAAAACTGCTCCCAATGTCACGTCGACTCTCACCAACTCATCATCCACCCAACTATACCACTCACTTCACCCGCAAAGCCCCGCAGAATCTGTTAGAGAAGAAGATCGATACTGATTAGGTCTCATAATAACATGAACTTGTATTATCAACCACATAATATATAAACAAAACAAATAAATAAATTCAAAAAAAAACAAAAAATAATACACACTCTCAACTGCCGATGATGAAAGTAGGGTTGTTTTAGTAAGTGGAACTTCTATCTGGTAAAGCTTTGTAATAGAAACCAGAAACGGATAAATCTAGTCTCATCAAAAGACTTGGAACTTTGAGAAATGGCCAAAGGACACTGTCTAATTATATGGCGGAACTCTATCGCAAATTGGAAAAAATTAGTTCAGCGCGACCCAAGTAAATATCTACCCTGTCTGAATTGCCCTATAAACCTTATTAAAGTGCTAAAAAATACAAACTGGCAAAAAGTGCCATGTTCGGGCGCAAAACTAAACATTTACGAGAGATAAAGTTAAGGAGAGTTAAATGGAACAGAAGACCCAGAAAAATCAATACAAACTGTATAACAGAGAAGTCCCAAAACCACCCGAAACTCACATTTGAAAGTGAGATCAGAAAAAAACACTCCAACAAAAGCGATACAGAAAGATCAGAGACTAAAACGAAAAACTGTCAAGTACCAAATTAAAATGAATTAATTCTCTAATAGAAAACGCACAGAGCAAAAAATTTAAGTCTAAGTTCACGTCACTAATGTGTACTGTGGCGCACGACAAGCTCGATAATAGATAAGGTTAAAGAGTAATGACAAAAATCTACCCAACATCACAACAAGTTAACATATTAACATAACCGCAAAAGCGCTGATTTACATGAGCTAGAATTTAGATGATATCTTTGCCATAAAAAGAACCACTAACTTATATCTCACAATACCCTTGAAACACACACTCCAAAATATTGAATACAACTTCGAACCAAAAATGAAAACCACCTTAGAATGCACCATAGAAAAGTGAAGTACGATCAGAGGGCAACTCGTAACATGAAAGATCAAAATACTCATAACCTTGTATAACAACACATGCTCAAGCACTTAAACGCACCAAATGAATCATGGGAGACAATTAAAACGAAACGATTTTTACGAAACAACGTTTATATTATAATATTAAATAAGGTCAGATACAAAATTCTAAATGTCAGATTCTATTTTACTGGAGTAAACATGCATATATCTAAATTGTTTGGTCCATAAAAAAGATAGATAAAGACCCAAAACGCTAAACACACACTCCCCTTGTTGAGAATGAAATAATTCAAATTAAAACGTTCAGTGTCAAGATATAAAAGCAAACTTTCAAGTTCGAGAATTTAATTTACACACTCTCAAAATGATACAGGTTCAAGCAAAAGAGGTAAATCACTATAACACAAAAACACAGAGAAAACAAGAACTGATCCAAAACATGCACTCAGTACGTGAAAACACCAATGTAAACAAAAAAGCAAAATGAAACAAAATACTTAAAAGACCACTAACACCTCAACTAATTTGTGGTCTGTTACTTGCAACAACTCCACAGATACAGAATGGAAAATTCGCCAAAACTATGAGTCTGCAAATCAGGCAATGCAAGAAATCTCTCGTGCGGACACACGATACGGCCTCCGAGATCGCACTAGATGAATTTGGATCAAACGGCAAAGCGAATAAATACCAACAAAATAGCAGCGACCACGAGTCGACGCTGCAAAAGAGAACAAGGTAGCCCGGAAACCAATTGAGAAACACACTGATAAAGAATAATAAAGAAAACAATAGAAATGTGAAATCAAAAATCATGATTGCACTCATTACAGACTACCCACAAAAATAAAGAACTTATAAATCACCATATAGCATGAGACCTATCAACGATTAACTTGCGGGAGATTAACTAGTAAATCATCCCAACGGAGTTACATTAGGCACCGACAGTCTTGAGAGCCAAAGAGCGGCAGAAACTGTCTGCAAAAAAACCCACTAGCAGAACAACCAATAGAAAAGTAGCACATACAGCCAAGCCATACATGAATAATCCTACACAGATGGCACAAGATCAAAGAAGAGACATACACGACTACATAGAAACAAAAACAAGATATGAAGAGCATTTTTTATAAGAGAACAAAGCAAACAACAAGATACATATTCTTACTGGTTGAACGGAAATCGCTTGTAAATTCTTGATCCCACAAGGAATCCTACGGAAGAGAAATTGACCTTTGATCGACTGTGGAACGAGAGGTTTGACAAAAAAACTCAAGAACATGGTACACTCTCACAAAAATACTAAAAAGATCATCTGAAAGTGCTACTTCCCAAACCTAACTTGACAATTCAAATCATCTCCTAAAAAAAAATCAAAGACATAGCTTACGCAACGAACTGGAAAACAAAAAACAATTAGTAATGATTCACAAGCATACATGATGAGGAAAATCAAACTAATCACATACAATAATCTATCAGAACACACCAACTATAAACAAATAGTCATCTCTAGATTGTACTGCACACCTATTCACCGAGCTACTAAAAGCAGCAAATTTTAGTGGTGCACATTCCGACCGAAGATTACAAAAAACCACCCGGCGTAGAAGCCAGGCGACGCTAGCTGGTGCAGCAGCAAAACCCCGTCCCAACAGCTAAGTAACATACGAAAATTGACGATTTGAATTTAGTCTTATCACTATTGATATTCAATGACATAGGCTTCAAATACAGTAGCATTTATCGCTTTAATTACTCACAGATATCGTATTGACCAACAGAAAATACGACCTCAACCCATTATATTATCAAATAACCATATATATATAAGGTTGATCAAAACCCGACCAATATCACCTAACTATATACTATATATATATACTAATATACTACTATACCATATCAACAACTACACACACCATCTACAATGCTCATAAAATAACTAATAACAATAATAACCACTCATATAATAATACTCATACTATCAAAATAATATAATAATATAAAATAAATAAAATACAGCACTATATCATATATCTATAAACGTATACAATAACCTTAATGCAATAAATAAATAACTTATACATATATAAACTCAATGTTAGCATCATATAAATATATATATAATATATTTATATAAAACTCACTTACGCATAACTGACAACCTATAGTAACTCATATATTAAGAAATATATATAATAGTATACACAACCTCCATGATAATAACTATATATAGAAGAACGAATAGAAAAACACGCTATAACCATCCCGCCCAAACAGAGTAACACGAAACCCATTTCACATCCAAGCAGGCGTGTCAGCCGCTCCATAATGGTAAAACGTGTACCGAGCGCCTTAAACCACTGTCCCAACTACCGCCCTCAAAAAGAAGGCATCTACGCACCAACATTTCTCAGAGTCTCCATGCTTACGTATAATCCAACTGACCTCTGGAAACTCACGGCTGCCCTCTAATAACTCCATAGAAGCGTGCTTCGGCGGACACCCTACTGTGGACCAACCACGAAGACCTATCGAGTGGCCGTCACTCCATTGGGTGACAGGAAGCAGACCAACCAAACGGCAAGCAACGCCACCCGCATGAGCGCACAACAAAACTGTTGCGACAAAATTTGGATAAGTTAAGACGAAGAAAAAATCACCCCGCCGCACGGACACGAACACACCAGCATTCCATCAGCGTAGTGACAGACGCCGTCCCTGCTCTACGTAAATGTACAGGCCGGCAATCTACCTACTGGTCCTAATCCGCTCCCCAAAAAAAGAAGGACACCTCTCGCGACACAAACAGTCTTTCAACAAGCACTCCTCCTGACCTCCTCAGATATCACTGCTTGGAAACTGTCTCCGAAGATGCCTTCTTATTGGGAGGCGGATTGGCAGTGTAGAGCGCCCTGTACATTACCTAACGGCGCGACGCCGCTGTTGGTAATAGGTTCGTTCATGTGGCGCGAGAAGCCTCAGAACACTTTTTCTCTCACCTTACTCTATTGCGCCAACCAACAAATTATGCCGCAAACACCGCTTATAGGTTGATGCATGTGCGTAGCATATGACTTATTGGATTGAGTTAGCTCCTGTCCAACACCCAGAGCCAGTACCCACTCAGAACATGTCATCGTAGAACACCAACCACAGTAGGGTTTCCAGCCAACCTTCTATGGCATTTAAATAAGCACCCGAGTTCCAAACAGCGCCACAAGATAGATTATCGACATGACAGGCGAGACCTTGAAAAAACTGTATGACGAGATGCCAATTCATATTGATTTAGTGAGAGAGTCCGGATCTCGAACCAGTGGATTAGAGCGCCCGTTACATTAACTAACAGCGAGCGCTGTTGATAATGGTTCGTGTCCTGTGGCGAGTGAAATGTTTTCGTTGCAGTCTATGATGGCAGAAAAAACTCTGCAAAATTTGTCGCCCAACGAACAACCAGTTGTTGATAGAACCATGGCTACAGCTGGCAGTTGCCTTGGACTTTTGGGTTGGTTGCTCCTCGTATAGTCTAGACCCAGGAGTGACCCCATCCGCAATGTCAATAGAAACTGGCCCCGATACCGGTGGGTTACCAGCACCCAAAATCTCCTGACATGTCGAAGTTCCCCAACACCGAAACCAATCACAATGATATACACTTAATTACGCCATGTCACTTACATATTAAATAATACTAATCCCTCGTAAATTACATATTAATCCGTATCCGACTTAAAACTAGAATACATGACAGAAGTAAGCACTATCGGATAAAGATAGCAATAGTACCAATGTTCAACCTCATAATACAATAACTCTCTATAAGCCATACGTTAAAAGATCTTAATACCTCAAATAACTCACTAATCTCACCAAGCGATATATATATAGAATATCATACAATACTTATGTATCCTTCGAACTCACTACTCCCTTGCCTTACTCCCAAAGACAGAAATCCGGAATTACAAGCAAGAACACCAAACCTTTTTGGCAATCTGAAGGTAAAAAAATCCAGGATAAAGTCCGACAACGGAGAAGAAGCGACTCTACCATCATTTTACATAAATATCTCAGAAAAGAACTTACGTATTCGCAAAAGGAAAAGACACGCAGTTATACACAGGAAACCCAAAGAACTCTCAATTGATGCTGCTCATTAATCTACGAAGGGAACACAAGCAAGCACAAATCCAAATAAAAGGGCAGAAACAAAACAAACCGCAAACAGAAAAAACACCAAACACACCTCATATAATCCAACCACTACCCGAACAATGCCAACTCGTCATATATATAGATTAATGATTATATTTTGTTATTGTTTCTAACCATTTGCCTCCAACACCTACCGCACTACAGGGCAGCTACAGCCCTACATCTCAGGAAAGGGGTCGCTATATCCAGCGCAACTGACAAAAACGGTCAAGACAACTAAAATTAAAAAAGATACACGCAGAACACAAATTATTTTCTCGGGGGCAAGCCGGACCCACCCACACACACCGCGAGGCTTTAAAGATGGAGAGCGAGTCAGCGATATAGACATTTCCAGCAGGAAAAAAAGAAGAAAGAAAAAAGAGGTTAATCACAGACACCCAGACTTGGCAGGAAAGAAAGTACCGCCCGTAGCGAATACTGAAGCCTAGGAATCTTACCGTACTGAGTTCAACAACACACTCATGATAGACAAAATCACAGCAACACTCATTATACTACAGCGGAGGGCCGTAAACGAGTGGAGCCTCCAAAGCAGACAAGTCGCATAAAAGATCTCAAGAAGCACCCTTAGACCGCTAGCCCACACGACAACAACCGGTTAAATAGAAAGCCCAAAGAGAGATAATAGCACCAAAATTCGCGCCGCAAAGAAAGAAGGGTCACAGTGAACTGAAGTAACAGAACAGTTCTCAAAGCCTCTATATCGCACCTTTGCGACTCCGACCACTAACAAAAACCAGCCGGAAAGAGGCACAAACCCACAGCCCCCCCAGATATGAGAAGCAGTAACTACCACTTACTAAAGGGCAGTCAGTCGAGGCACAACTTGTCATAGGCAGAATCGGCAAGCAACTAAGAAGAGGAAAAAAGAGTCTCGCGAGGTCTAAACATGACCCACTCCCACGTCTCTTTCCACGCCGCCCTGAGCAAATCAACTCGCTCAAGACTGATGACGGTGTTCCAAAGACCAATTTTTCTTTGCAATTATTCCTATTCGCGAAACGCGCACCAAAAGCTGTATCCATCACTCCACACATGTCAAGAAGGAGAGACGAAGAAGACACCACCTTACGCGACACAGAACATCGGAACGCTTGAACGGCCAGGTGTCTCTCACAGAAAAGAGGCTGAGAATATATAGATAGAAAGTCAGAGTTTTATAAAGAATTGAATATTACCAAAGTATAGGAAGCGACCACGCGAGAAAAAATTACATGATACCACAAAAATAATCAGCCACAAACTAAGAAGAAAATCACAAAAAAGAACAAAAAGAAACAAAGATTAACGACGAGACGGCAATTATAGAAAGAGATAGAAAGGAGGAGGGCACAGAAGTTGAAATGGAAGTTGAAGAAGTGAGAAGAAACGATCAGATCACTCCGGCATATGAAGCACGGCTGGACATATAACAAGGTTAAATGTGCAGGTGGAGAAGAAATAATTAAGATAACCCACGAAATAGAAATAGGACAAGATGCTAATTTTGTCATCATCCACCCAGCAACTATAGCATATAGAGGGCCTAGAACTAGAAAAAGAGTAACGAATTCCACAGGAATTTTACTATAAGATGAGACTGATATTTTATAAACGATCCAAAGGACTAACAACAAACCATATATACCTTCTTGGACTAAAAGCCCCGCAAGATAAAACACCTCACAGATGCCTTCTGAAGTATAATAACCCAAGTAAGAAAAGAACAACCCTCAGCAATAACAAAAACACATATACAGCAGTAGCTGCCCTAATTTTGCACCCGAGTAGCCTATTAAAAGTACTATACAACTCTACTAAAACATATAACATAACTCCTTTACTACACTCAACATCGCACAAGTTTAGATGTGCGACAAAGACAAAAACACAAAATGGACCAAAAAGAAAAAAATTAAGTAACAAAAAATGAAAAACATAAACAAAACACTGGCAAACATACAAAATCAGAAGAAACAACGATCCAAGAGATGCTCAAAACTGAAGACCGCAAAACAACAAAAACTTAATCCACACGAACACCCTTCTTATTAGGTCATTTGAAACTCAAATTAATTTTTGCCCATCAAATAGCATCATCGAAAATGTCGAACTCTCGTAACAAACGACAACCTGTTCAAGGTCCCTCCCTTCTGTCAAGAAATTAACCCTGAATATATATCGAGTAAACATTTCCCAAACACAGTCATATCTGAAACAACCAAAACCAACGACAGAATGAAAACAGAAATTTAATTATACTATTAACACTCAGATAATAATTACAAATATTGGCAAACAAAAAATAACATGGAATGCCATTACAACTTTGCTCCACTCACCATGGTATACGTATACCACTTCATCTGTTTCAAAAAAATTAACTCCAAGTGAGTAATAAGTAAGTTCTTCATTTGGGGCCATTGTTAGCAGCATAAAATACTTCCACAGATACCAACACAATAATACTCCCAACAAAGTTATTACTTTTTCAAAGATTCAATAAAAATTGTGTCTCACCTAATCCAAGATGTCAGAGCTACTCGTCCATTGATAAAGCAACCAATGACGCAAAATATTTGGGGCCGATCATAGTGAGAATTCAAGCTAACTCACTATGACGAATAAAATCGTCTTACAAAAATACGCTATAAAAAATATCACATAAACATATCATCAGCATCAAGAGACTGTACTCAATTAACAACCTTATGTGGCGACTTACTCTAATTATTTTACAAAAACAACCATATATGCATTTGTCTTAGCATATACAAAAAATGTTCTATACTCGAATGCTGTATATGCTACATGAGATAACTCAAACACTCTATGCATATATCTTGAAAATAGTAACACATTCATTGTATATAATCATTCTTGAATATCTAGCTATATACAGTAATATTCCGATTTTATATTTTAAGATTACATACGAATTCAACTGTCTCTGTTTTGTTGTAGCTGCATATAGGTCTAAGAAGAACATAATTCAGAAGTGCTCTATGTCGATGTCGAGAATATAAATACACCTAACGCAATTCACACTCATCTTCTTTTTATTTTTTAGTCGATTCCATGTTTTTATACTGTATTGACGCATTATAAGAATCTTAGCCCACCCACCCAACTCTCGCTCGCTCGCTATTAAATGAACTAGTATAATTAAATTACATATGTAGGTTTATAACAAAAGGTGAATCATAATAATATTATTACTACTCCGTGGTTAGCTGATGCGGAAGAAACCGTATCATCCCAACCAAGGCAGTATATCTCTACAGAACAAAAGATTAAAAATTGTAATTAAATCTTAAATACCTAATCTCCTGCCTATCAGATTTAGCCGTTAAGAAACCACTCTCTTGCCATAAGTACGAGAAAAATCATGTATAAAAGAAGGGAATAATAACAACAACTAAGCAAAACCCCCCTCTATAGAGCACTGGTCTCTACCCATATTTAAAATCTACCCATTCTCTTCTCATTTACCTCGACTCAGCGAATATACAACTGCCCCAACCTCTCGCTTGCTCTCTAAAAAAAGGAGAAAAAGAACCCAGAAACCAAAACACTTACACAAAGAAAAGACCGACACTCATTCACAAGCAAGGAGGAAAACTTATACGGAAAAGTTAGGCCGACGAAAAGACGGAACTACGACTCATCTCGAATATTAATATCGAAGTTTATAGAAAGAAAGCAATTCGGCAAGGGAGAGTAACGCGTCGAGGGAAAAAAAGTCTTATGAATGCTCATAAAAAATTAGAAGATTAAAGTGAGAATCTCACATAAAGGGAGACTTTCGACACGTATTGGTAATATTTTTAGAATACAAATAAATCACCATTCCGACTATTCACGAAATGATTTAAAATCCTCATCGTAGAATCCTAACAAGATAAAGAACATTCCAAAAAGAACTGATAAATATCATAAAGATTCAAAATATATTTAGATATATATCCTACATTACATTCACAATGAATATACACATAATATATATAATAGAATATTAGTAATACAATATTATAATCCACTGATATATATATATAAAAGCCCATAAAAAAAAAAGATAATATGTAATCGATAGGTTAATATACAAAGGGTATATATAAGTAGAAATAAAGAGAATAAAAACAGACATAATAATAAGAAAAAAAAAAAGACAAATAACAATAATATATATAAATATAATAAACAGCAATATATCTAAGTTATGATAAGCTCCAGTAACAACATGCAGCAATCAATAACAACCTTGATTGTAAACACTCTTTTGATTCTAAATAATTAAGTACATAAAAGCACGCATCTATATATATCTCTCTTTCAGACATGTACACATATTTTTCCTATACTTATATGCAAGCAATTATCTCTTCAAAAAAGTAAGAGAATTTTTATACGTCACGCCATCATGAATACTATGAAAAGAGACTGATCGTCTTCCGAATCGATGTGTACCTCACATGATCAAAACCTAACGAGCCAAAGCGAAGCATATAGAGAACAAATTACACCTGATTGAACCAAGATATAATATATAGATAAGAATAATATAATAATAAAATATAAAATAAGTATAATATATAAAAAAAACAAAATAATTATCAATAATAATATAAGATAATATAAATAGATAATAATATATATATATTAATAATATAATATATGAATATATAAGATAGGGTAATAAATAATATATATATAAAATAATATAAATATATATAAAAATATAAATAAAAAATACAATATATATAATAAATTAATAAAAAAAAATAATATATGAAATAATAATAAGTAATATTATTAAGAATAATAAATAATAACTATAATAATAATAGATAAAGTATATATTAAAATATATATATATATATAAAAATAATAAAAGTAAATAACTAATATAAAAAAAAATATATTAGTCCCAGACTCAAAAAGCAAAACAAAAGTTCACAATACAACAATACTATAATATATATATACCCTAAGAACCCAACCGGCCGAATCCGCGCACCTCATAAAAAAAGCAGCTCGAACACAAGACCCCGCAACACGCGGAACCATCAGAATTAGCCAAACGAAACCCCACCCATGAACACCAGGACCCGTAAACAACCACCAAAGTCAAGCAACCCAACAGAACAACAAAACCACCAATAATGCAAAAGAAGACAAGAAAAACACCCGCACAACACAATACCATTGACCAAACTCGCCAATAAACAGCGCAGCACCACGCCAACCCGCCCCCAAAAAAAAGCACCGAACAGCACAGCCCGTCCATACACCAACTTCCAAGCCGACAACCAGAAGCGGCCCTACAGACCTAACGCGACCGAACCCGCAAAAAGCCTGAAAGCAAACCAACGCCCAAGCGATGGCTCAACTGCATGATACTGCGATGGAGGTGGATTAAACCACATCACTCTGACGAGGACACAGATTGCAGAAAGAAGCTGGATAGGCAGCAAACGAAGAGGTAGCGAAATCAACACTTTATTGCTAAATGAAAGAACCATACTGTTCGATATGACGCTTCGTCTCAAAGCTAAGCGGAATAGATTGTCTCAGGCTAACACATAAGCTTTACTCGATATGCCGTGCCACTGCAATTCGCATGTAGAGTATACCAGATATTAAGTTCACACTTCAATGTTTAATTGTGTATTGTAGCCCCTGCGTACCAACTTTAGTGTAAGAATAACGTCACCATCTTCGGCAAAAACCCCGTTGGCAATTGAACCTTTGCCTGGCCCAATTCATCATGATTCAGGAATATACCCAGCCGTCGGCAATAAATCGATTCGCAATAAGATGACGAAAAAAAATCACTAACACTTTACCCCGCAAAACATTAAGCAACATGCATAAATGCTCTCCTACAGGACCTGTGGAGCCGGAAACGGAACACCATAGATCCCGAAACGAGCGCAACACTCACTGTAACGGGAACGGTTCCACCACAGAACAACAACCCCCACCAACAACCATTGCCCTTATGCTTGCCTTGCATCAGCGCAAACCTCCTCGACGGATAAATAGCACACCTTCCTCCAGATGATGTGCTAGCGGCCAGGCAACCACAGTAAAAACAGAGACTCTGTTTGTATTGACAGAAGAGATGACATTGAAAAGCAGAGGATCGCCCAACTACCTGTCGACTAGATATCGACATAGCACAACGAGGCCAAGTTAGAAACAATGCCATGGGTTCAAATCAAGTCTCTAGAGTTTGATTAGGAGTACTTGACAAGAGCAAAAGCCTCTAATATAATAGCAATACCACCATACAGACACAATTACCAAGACTTGGACCAAAAGCGCTACTTTGCAACCCAAGTGTTCACGACGCATGATCTTGAGCTCCAGAGATAAGACTAAATACCGATAAGAACGGGACCAAAGCATACAAGATAATTTCTCGTAAACATTTCCACATAGACGACACATCTCTCTTGCAGGCATTTACCAATGCAACGCGCCACAATGCTATACACAACGTCAAGGAAAATGGCATACTCAACCACAGCAGGAATTAACACAGCCCAACATAATGAGGAGAACAAACGAGCAGCAGACAAAACCGCACACAGCGAATGTCTCAATCAAAAGAAGATAAATACCCACCAAAAAGGTGAAAATTAATATTATGTAAACATCTGTGGGTTAGGCAGATTCATCCCTTACGCGGCATAACATCCTCCATGGAGGCACACACAAACTGTCATCATTCCACATCTTTTGGCATGGACCTGCTTACCACTCTCAAACTACTGCAGACACAACGCTATCCGCAGCTCGATGCCTAGATAAAGAGACCATGACAACACCATATAAGCAATCCGCAGAGCCAAAGCATTTGAGTTCCAGCGCACTTCAGCCACCATGTACGAGCTCAGGTCGAACAAACAGAGTCTGCACTAGACATAAAATCGGAATATGAACGACAGGAGACAAGGAAACCTAAGTACTTGGCCCATAGCAAAAGAATACACACCGACTTCACGCCCTAGATATATTTCTTTAGAAAAAGGGAATGTAAAGAAAGCACCACAACTACCCTGTTAGTGTAACACGATTCAAACCACACGCTTCAAACAACAAGAGCGAAAGCAAACGAACTGATTAAGCGAAATATTTCACTAACGTTTGATCAACTCAGCATCCACACCAGTGAAGGGCAATCAATTCAGAGACTAGCTATATCACGAACCCGACAACTGGCACACACGCACCCCTGTAAACGAATTGTTAATCAGGAAACAGGGGGCAGACACTATGACCACCTCCTGCTAATTTTCCCAATAAAATGATTTCATAACAAATAACCATTGAGTTTGCTTTACATCCATCGCCGTCAAAACACATACGTTGTTTAACAAAATAACCTTATTGTTACCTCTATCAACCCTCGGAGTACACAGATGTACGCACCGCGCGCCAATACATAATATATTAGAATAAACCCAAAAATCATAACCGGATTACCGAACCAGTACAGACAAATCGCGCAAAGAATCAAAGCAACATGCACTTGCAGATTTATCTAACAATATCACAAGCGAAACTTTAGCACACACACAGCGTAATAGCACATACGCCATAGTTAACAATTAACACCAAGTCCTCATTATCGTTTGACTCAAAATCATCACAGACCCTCCTATCTCTCTGTCGATAGAGGTTGATTGAATTCACCAATTGAAATACCAACATACTATATAAGCCCAGATACTAGCTAAAATAAAAAATAAGTATAACCTACACAAATCATAACCCCTCAATACTCACTAAGCCCTATATAGTATACCACATATACAGTAATATAATTACCAAAATATATAATATATCTCAAAAACATAACATAATAAACTAAAAAGATATAATAAAATTAAAATAAGAATAATTACAATAAATAATATAAAAAATAATATAAATAAATAATAATACACAATCCACCTCACTCCACCTCACTCCACCTCACTCCATTTGAATTAATAACTACTATAATAAAAAATACCCTCATAAAAATAATAATCATAGAGGACATGGTATACAGAAGTGCTTTAGGTCTCCAGAAGAGACAAAGAGAACATAATAAAAAAATGATAAAAAGCGTAAATTTTCAAATGATTTGAGAGTATAAATACATGCTGTCGAGATTTCCACCAATATGTAATATTAATTAATAAAAAATATAACAACAAAAAGTAAAAAGAAAAATCAGATATAATAATTTTATAATGCGGCTATACAGCAAGTTAGCAAGCCTTATCAAAACGGCAAGTACCGCCTTAAACAAACTTATGATTGATATACAGTTTAAATTTGCCAGACAGAAAATATATCGCATGAAATGTATATAAGAACACAAGACAAATAAAATAATATAATTCTCCATAATTTAATATTTTTTACCTCTACTCTCTCATATTTAATTTATCCACAGAGCTATGGGACTCTACGGTATCACACACCCTCTATATCTACACCCCACGTCTACCCGCAGATGACGGCTGGTGCCACGCTCGCTACGACCTCGACTGGGATACCCGCTAGGCCACGGAACTCTTTTAAATACAACACAACAATACCAAAACACCTCATAATAATAATAAATAGTAACCTAGAGAGAAAAAATAAAAAAGAAAATTAAGAAAAAAAAACTCGAAAAAATTTGAGGAACTAGTAGCAGTTCATAAAATAATAATAAATCAAATACATAAATAACATCACAAATACAATAAACATAATTATAAATCACAAACAACGGCACACCAAAATATCCCAACATAAATATAATCAAAATAATAATAAACTTCACTTAATAATAATAAGTAATAACATTCATAATGCTAAGCATACTAATACATAAAATAATACAATAAATAATTAATACATAGAATAATAATAATAATAATAAAAATAATTATAAAATACATAAAGAATCCAATCAGTGTTCACTCATAAATAATTGATAAATAACTCAAAATAAAAAAACATACATAATAAATAATAATCCACCATTAACATACTCACACTCACATCTACCATAATAATAAGTCACACACTACAGTAATCAATAATGATATAAATAAAATAATAATACACACACACATAGTAAAATACATCTTGATAATTTTTTTAAAATGTCATTTAATCACTAGAAACTATATTAATACTCAAAAGAAATTCAACTAAATACACAATATATACACAACACAATAAATAAGATAACTAACAACTCGCAAAGTTAAGTTCTGTTCCTCCTTTATCGAAAAATTTCCCCGATAGTACAACAGGAGTCAACTCTTACGATTAAATGCTCCAGTACCTAATAATATAACATAGAATATTACATAATCGTATAATCGACTAACAAATAAATAAACACATATCATATGTGTTATTTCTATTTCGAGCTCATATCATACTCGCAATATTTCTATTTTAATAAAACTCACAAAAATCATATTCAATATACATCTATAATATAGATAATCAAACTAAATATAACAAAAATCAATATATATACATAAAATATATAAAGATAATAACTATAATAAATATAAAACTTACACACATAAATATCATATACATAACTAACAATAATTACTAAAAAAATCTAACAAACAAAAAACTATAACCCAAACCTAAATACGATATCCCCAATAATATATATAATGTATTAGTATATATATATATATATATTATAATAATATTATATATAATATATAAATTTAGTATATAAAATATATTAAAATAATAATATAATCAATATAAATAATTATAAGAATAACTAAAATGACCTGACGATTGAACTCGAAGCCACACCATAATGCCAATAATTACTTCTCAAAAACAATCATTAAAAATTCAATATACTGACTCAGATCAAAAAACCGATAACACCTAGCAAAAGTAAACCCACGCCAATAACAGGCCCCACCCTCACGATAATTCTATCTCACACTCTACTAACTCATTAAGAAATATGCAACGGCTCCACTTATTATACTATTCCATTAATAAGCATAAACAAATATATTAGATCTTCATATTAAGTACACTCGAAACCCATAACGTAACAAGTAATAAGTATAAGATAAATCTCTTAATAATATCATAATCTAGTAAAATATAACCAAATCAGCCCTAATTCAATCTACTCGTATAATAAGTATACATACTAAGGTGATAAAATAGACCCAATACCAGATAATATTGAAATCACGTTTATACAGATTTGAGCCGTCATTGGTACAATCCAACCTATATTATGAGTTAGACAATTACTCATCATAAAAAAAAATAAAGTATATTAAATAATATATATATAATTAACTTATTTTGTAATTTAGTCTTTTGTTAGAAATATCTTTCTAGCATTGCATTACATTAACCCTTCTCTAAATATAAACAAAATAAAATACTAACCATATATGTCCTAACCATGTCTAAAATTCTCACTCCATACTGATTATCTACATATTCATATACTATCTTTGACGGATGCCTCTAAAACTTCGATAACCCTAACCCCATAAAAAAATATGAAAGTACTCTTAATATATATATCTCTTAATAGATTGAATAATATATCATTAAATACAAATCCTTATAGATAAGTAGTTAAGCATATATCAATATAATAACATAATAAAAATTTGACTTTAGAGATTAAATACCTAATATAATATATAATATTATATAGTAATAAAAAATGTAAACTAAATAACTTAATCAAACTAAATAATAATTAGAATAACTAAAATAATATAATAATAAAAAGAATAATCATATTAAATATTGAAATATATGAGTATATAAGCATATAGGTACTCTAAATAAAGAAACTGGTAAAAATAGATTCTGTATATTAAAGACTGACACTAAAGACTTTTATATATTGATTCACTTTACTTATACTCACGATTCTCCAGTACTATATGTAACAACGTCAAGTGATGGTATCTACTAACTGCCGCCGCTCATGTACTAATCGGTATGTAAACTCAAAAACTCACATATATATAATAAACATATCTATAATACATAACTAATAAGGATAGTACCTCACTCACAACTAACTCATCAAATGAAAATAGATACTCTGACACAAAAAAGAATAGATAGCGCAAAGTAAGTACGCTCAATAGAAAGCTTAGGACGAACAGCACAGTATAAAAATACGGTGAAGACTACTATATATCTAAGAAATCAACACAGGATAGATTTTCCTAACAGCAACGATCTAATAATCCCTTTACTACAAACTATCAATGATTAGCTACGATAAAATTCTCCTTATTTTTTGGCGATAATAAATCACTCGCATCGAAGATTGGTATGATATGAAAACTACGTGATTTGAGACGAAACATTATACAAATTTATAGCAA
>JABUQX010014608.1:0-15000 GCA_015478945.1 Trachelipus rathkii
AAGGGGTGGAAGACTAGCAGCCAGACTGACATCGGAAGTTGTAACGGAAGGTTGCACTATGTGCAAGCAACAATTTTGCAATCATCCGGTTTTCAGCTTGACGTGTCAATGGCGTTAGGGTTTTCAGGTCGGTGAGACCTGAGATTAAGTCTGAAGACCGACTTCCGAGGTTCTGAGACTGAACTCAAGGATGTTTAAAGTTTTAACACGCAAAAGGGCGGTCGGAGCTCGCCCAAAGTGGTGTTGTTTTGGAGTCCCTAGTAGGTTTTTAATGCATTCGATAGAGCATATTTTTGTGAGATCGATATCGATTCGAAGTTTACCCCTACTATCGAACGTTAATCTTTCTCTACGGTGCTCTCGGTTGACTGAAAAGAATATAACGAAAGATGAAATTATAATAATAACATTTCACTGACCTTTATACGAAATAGTTACAGGTTGTAATTATTGCAGGCCGCTGGAATCCTGGAATCCTGGAAGGATTCCAGAAACCTTGGAAACTGGAAAATGATTCCTGGAAACTGGAAAATGTACTCTCTGGAACCCCCCCACATAAAAAAAAAAGAAAAAAAATAATAATTTTTTTTTATATAAAAAAAAAAAAAAAAAAAAAAAAAAAAATGAAATTAAAAATAAAATTAAAATTAAAAATTAAAAATATTATATAAAGAGATAAAGAAATTAATAAATAGTTTTTGCGTGAAGGTATCTCTATTTCCTGTTGCCTGTGTGCGCGCCAGACTCCGTCTGCCTGAATCGAAAGTTCCGACGAGTGCGACCCTTCGGAGAAGGGGTGCTGGTTCATTCCAGATAGAAGGATCTCTTAGAAGGTAGAAATTCACGGAGTGCGTAAGAGAAGAAGGATGAAAAGGAGGAAGGATTTGATCGTTTGAATCTGAGCTGGAGCTTTGGGATCCCGCGAGGGGGTCCGCATCTGAAATGAAAGGAATAGAAAATGCACGGGGAGTGCATAAGAAGACAGACGAGGAAGGAGAAGAAGAGAAGAGGATCGGAGGAAGAGGAGGAAGAGAAGAATGGTGTGTGGAACCCTCTCGGAGGAGGGTCCCCAATGAAATCAAAAGAAGTTTAAATCAGGATCTAGCAGAAAATGAAGGAAGTAGGAGAAAAGAAGAGGTAAAACATGCACCGGTGCTGGAACCGGTGCGCGCACATACATACGTTACGTAAAATTAATTTCGTCGATTGCTCGGCTTGTCGGTGCCGGTGCTCCTGCGGATTCTGTGTTGACGTAGTCTTCACTGTTGAATACGCCTTCATCTGACTAAGATAAAAATGAAGTGGGTAAAATAGAGGGATAGAAGTAGAGAGGGGAGAAAGGTGGTTGAAAAGAGAAAGAAAGATTTAAGTCCTTTGTATTGGACCCTCATATCAAGCTGAAAGGCTGTAAAATTATGAACATTTTTTTAAGAAGGGACTTAAGCTATTGGACAAAGAGATTATCGTTTTAAAAGCCTCAAGGTGTAAGGTATCGTGCCAATTAATACTTAAATAAACAATGCATGGGAACTACGAGGTGAGAGACTTGATAAAAAAAAATTAATTATCTTTTAAAATACAGAGGGGAGAGGGACAAAAGCTTTTGTTACAACTCAGACGTTAAAACTAATTATATTTTAAAAAGAGGTGGGAGTTATGAAACAATAGAAACTTTATTATCTTTTAGATGACAGGTAATCAATTTATTACTGTTTTAAGAAGGGGACTAAGCATATTGACAAAGAATTATCAGTTAAAGCTTAAAGGGTAAGGCTGGTAGCAGTGCCAATTATAACTCGTTTTATACATAGCGGTAAGTTATGAATCAGAAACACGCAGTATCGTTCTGTAATTGACACCATTCGTTTGTCTTGCACTAACAAAGAAAAGCAGTTCACCAATCTACATGAAGGGGGAAGAAACACACTACATATACCATACTACATAATCATACATACACGATACATGCATACATAACATACAGTACATACATACATACATACATCATACATAAAATAGGAAATATCTCCTCTCTACTACTATTACCTAACTACTAACTAAGACTAACTAACTAACTAACTATACATATATATATAATAGCTACAATTACTACTAACAACTACTAACTAACTAACTAACTAACTAACTAACTAACTAACTAACTAACTAACTACTACTACTAACATTACTACTACTACTACTAACTAACTAACTAATTAAGCTAATAACTAACTAACTAACTATACATGGACTATACTAACTAACTAACTAACTAACTACTAACTAACTACTAACTAACTATTAAACTAATCTAACTAACTAACTAACTAACTAACCTAATTAACTAACTAACTATACAATTAAGAACAAACGTAACTAAACTAACTAACTATCTAACCTAACTCAAACTAACTAACAACTTAATTAACTAACTAACTAACGTAACAACTAACTAACTAACTTACTATCTTTCAGCCTAACTAACTTAACTAACTGAACTAACTAAACTAACTAAAAATCAAGCTATTGTTTCAATAACTAAACTAACTAACTAACTAACTAACTAACTTAACTACTACTAATACTAACTAACTAACTAACTATATAACTAACAACTACTAACTTAACTAACTAACTACTAAACTACATTTGGCATAATCTAACTGTAAAATAACTAACTAACTAACTAACTGAACTAACTAACTAACTAAACTAACAAACTAACTAACTAACTAACTACGTTCTGCTACTATGCTAACCTACCAGTAACTACTAACTTAACTAACTATCCAACAATATTAACTAATTAACTAACTAACTGCTACTAACTACCTAACTAAATAACTAGACTAACTAACTAACTAACGTAACTAACTTAACTAACTAACTAACTAACTAACTAACTAATAACTAACTAACTAACACTAATCTAACTAACTAACTACTAACCTAACTAACTAACTAAACTAACTAACTAAGTAACTAACTAACTAACTAAACTAAATAACTAAAATGTACATAACTAACTAACTAACATAACTAACTAACTAACGTCTATATATATATATAGTATATATATGATATATATATAATATATATATCTATAATATATATAATATATATATATCTATATATAGTATATATATATATAATAATAGTATCAAGTCAATTGCCGACATGTCTTGAATTCTTAGAGTTTAATGATATTTTAATATATTCATTGTATTTTTTATTTGTAAAGTTTTATTTATTATTTTGTTAATGAATGTACCGTTATTTTAACTTATTTAGTTTTATTTTATTTTCTTTCGAACATTAAATGATACTTTACTATAGAATAATTTTAATTTATATTTTTTGTTTAATTTGCTGGTAAAGTATGTTTTTAACGTATAAAATTGTACATACCCTAAATCAGTAAAGTCGTCAGTAAATCAGTAAAAATTCAGTAAATTCAGGTAAACATAACTGCTCCAGCCACCTTACTATCCTTCCCCAATCTATGATCTATTGATCTATTGATCCTATTGATCTATTGATTCAAGTCATATGTTTGGTGTCTTTTGTTGTCAAAAAACTTTTATTTATTTTGTTTGTTTGTTCAAACATTAATGTTTTACTTAAAAATTTATTTATTTTGTTTTTAATTTGCTTTATACATTTGTTTTACTAAAATTTTATATCATTTTATTTTATAACTTTAAATAATTTGCATTTTTACTACCCTGAAAAGCAGTAATTCAGTAACTGCCAGTAAATCAAACTACTTCTCAGCACCTTCTTGACCCTCATGATCTATTTTTGATCCTATTGATCTAGATCTATTGATTTCAAGTCATATTTTGTAATAACATAACGTCTAAAAACTTTATTTATTTGTTTATAATTTAAAAAATTTACATTTTTATCATTACTCTTAAAATTTTTATAACAACACTAAAAACTTTTATTTATTTTGTTTGTTTCTTTAAACATTATGTTATTATACTGAATAAAATTTATTTATTTGTTTTATTTTCTTTAACACATTATTTTTTTACTATTAAAAATTTATTTTATTTTTGTTTTAATTGCCTAAAACATTTGTATGTTATATACGTAAAAATTTGCATTTTGACATACCCTAGAAGCCAGTAAAATCATAAAGTCGAGTAAATCCAGTAAATCAGTAAATCTAGGTACCCTCCAGCCACCCTCCAACCACGCTTCCCTATCCTTCCATGATCTTATTGATCTATTTGTGATCTAATTGATCTATTGATCTATTGATTTCAGTTTCAATATTTTTTTATATACATATCTTCAAAATACTCTTTTATTTATTTTTGTTTGTTTTCTTTAAAACATTATGTTTTTACTATAACGAAATTTTATTTATTTTGTTATGGGCTATTCTTCCTTTTACGTATTCTATTCATATCTTTATATTGTATATTTTTTTAAAGAGTTATTTATTTTATTTATTTTATTTAGTTGTTATTTTATGCTTTTATTTTTATTTTCTTTGTTTAAAATATCTATTTTATGTTTTTTAAAAACTTTTACTTATTTTGCTTTGTTTGTCTTTAAACATTATGTTTTTGAACTATATTAATACTATCTCACTTTAGTAAAACTTTTTTAAATCATTATGTTTTTACTAATAAAAATATTCTTTTTAGTTTATTAATAATAATCGTTTCCCTTTTAACATATCCTTAAAGCGAGGGAAAAGATCAGTAAATCAAAACAACCACTCTATCCTCCTACCCTACCATGATCTTTCTCCTCTTATTTGATCTAATGATTCATGTCATATTTATTGTATTAACATAATACATAAAAAGATATTTAGTTCTTATATCACTGGACAACTCGAAATGATGCTAACGAAAAGCATACTCAACCTATCAGTAACTCCTAACATAACATCACCTGAACTAAAATGATGCCGAGACTTAATCGCCCCCTAGCATGACCTTAAGCACGAATAATCAGCTAAAATCAACAAATTCCACACATTATAACAGTAAAGTAACTAACATAACATAAAAACGTAAACTATTCATGCTTTTTCAAGCATATATATCTCTAACATAACATGTTAATTTACATTAACATTGGTAATATTTAACAAAAAATTTATCATAATCTATATATTCTTATTTTAAAAACATAACTTTATTTATTTTTTGTCCTTATTTTTTTTTAAATCGATGAAAGTATTTAACTAAAATTTAATTTATTTTATGTTTATCAATTAAAAAAATTGCATTTTTTACATACCTTAAAACAGTAAATCTAGTAAGTTCACTTAATCAAACTACCCTACACTCATAGCCATACCTCCTATCCTTCCATGAATGCTATTGATCTAATGATCTATTGACTCAATTGATTCAAGTCATTCGAGTATCATTTTGAGATAAACATAACATAAAAAATCAAAGTTCTTTATACAATTGATCAAACGAATATATGCTAAGTAGCAAAGTTTCCAATTAATGAAAGCTAACCAAAAACATCACCTTGAACTAAAGAATTAATCGTCAACACAAACTAGCATACCTTTAAAGCACGAATAAAACTAACATCACCGAAAGTTCTACACTTAACAAACAGTAAAAGTAAACTAAACATTAACATATTCAAAACGTAACTTTCACACTTGTCGAAGCATAACGTCTATAACAGATCAACGTTGTTATTTACATTACATTGTAATGATTTTAATCAAAGATTGTATCATCTAACCGTGTACTATATTATCATACAAGGACTATTCGAATATATGCTAACGTAAGCATGTTAAATTTTTACATTTATAAATTACATAACATCACCTGAACTTAGAATATAATGGACAACGACAGACCTAACCTAACCTAACCTACCTAACGTATGAATAATCTGCTTAACATTCAACAAAGTGATATTACTTACAAAGGTAAAGTACTAACAAAACACATACAAAATCTCATGTATCCCAACTTTTCCAAACATATCTCAGCAACAGCTAAAGCATTATTATTTAACAAAATCCTTTAACAAAATGACCAATCCTTATCAAAGATACCAAGCACTTGAACTATGATATTGGAATACCATTCATCAAAAAATGCTAACTCAATATCAAGATATGACATATAGCTGTATATAATATATCTCTCGAGCTGCATGTCGTGAACGCTAAGTGAATAATGACGATACCATAGCAAAATTCTCACGCGATAAGCTTAAACATTTACTAGAAGTCAAAAACTTAACCCTATTACCCACGATTCTAAGTACCACACGAACATAGTCAGTTCAACAACAGTTTAGATCTTACGAAACTATCATTGTCTCTAATACAACATTTAATTTCACATTGTCATAGTAATCATTTAACAAAATGCGTAACAGAAATTAATATTCAATTATTATTCATCTATTATTACTTAGTTATTATCATAATCGTATTATGATTAATTATTATATTATATTATTGTTATTATTTTTACTACAGCATAGATACACGAACCAATAATCGACATGCACGACACTCGTATTCGCCACAGGCTCACAACGTTGCAGAACATAGTGTAAAATCTCTCTTGGGAAGAGGGTGTGTTCTATACAAAGAAACGTGGTGATGGAAACATGTTCATGTTCCCTACAGGCTTGTGAAAAATATAGATTATGCTTATGAGGGGAATACAACATAAGAACGGGTATCAATAACATCATGATTGCATCTTGTTGCTTTAGTCTCTGACAATGATATAACTTCTGGTTACAAACATCTGTTACATTGAAGGGTAAAAATTGGCGTGCGTACAAACATGTATCAACACAAACACACCCACACACACACAACCACACACACACACAACACCACACACACAACACACACACACACCACTACTACTTAAATATATATATATATTAGTATAAGAATATTTGAAAATACTAAAAAAGAAATAATAAGAAACTGAACATTTATTCTAAATTTGAATAAATAAAATAAGGCGATTAAAAAAGATAAATAAGTGAGAAAGCTGATAAGAGTGAAGATCTTATATTTAAATCTTACGAGAAATGTTAATATATCATCTTATTTATTAATGCCATTGTAGCAGTTATATGTGGAGTGGTCGTGGTCGAATATATATATATATATATTATTATATAATATATATATAAGAGTATAGTATTTGGTACGTCTTGATAAATATATATATATATATAATATATATATAGTAAATATATATATATAGTATATATATATAAAAGAAAATAATAAAAACTTAAAAGAAAATAACATGGATCAAATAGCGAAAGACGGATAGTGATATGTTAATTGAAGAGTGCATAATTTTTGTGTGTGCCGATGTGCTGATGGTGTGGTGTGTGTGGTGTGTGTGTGGTGTGTGTGTGTGTTGATAATATGTTTAGGATTGTTATGTTCATATACATATATATGTTGATCTATAGGTGATTATGTATCTGAATTATATATAATAATAAAAATATAATAAAATTAATAAATGGGAATAGATAATAATAATACATGGAGACGTAAGTATTAGTATTGTATAGTTAATGAGATTACTGCATGGTGTGGATCTACTGGTTAAGTTATCGCTGAGGAAGTCAAGTGGTTAGGCTTATCCTGAGAAAGGTATTTGTGCTTAATGATACGTTTATTCATAGTTCAAAATAATCGCGTTATGTATTCCTGAATATGAGGTGTTGCATTTTGATTGAAGTGGTAGGTGTCACATATTGTCGGTAGTTAGTTGAGATCAGTTCAAAGAGCATTTGTTTGGTATCGTTTGATAGATTTGCTTATGTTTGTTGTTTAAATTCATATTGGATTTTGTTAGAATATAATAATCTGGCCGTTGTATGCTTTGTGGCTGTGTATTGCTGAATATAAGAAGTTGCGGTGGGTTTTCTAGGTTAAGTTTTGTATGGTGTTGTTAACTATCACCTTTGATAAGTATTGAACTTTGTTGACGTAGCTGAAAGAATTATGCTTCGAATATAGGGTGACTTACGTTGAGGTAAGTGGACTCTGATGAGGTTTGGGTCGTTGGTACATTATATTCACCGAGCGTATGGTTGCCGCAAGGTTAAAAGGATACGTGTGCTACGAGAACGAGGTTATTGATTATTGAATATGTAAAAAAGTTTGGTTACTTAGCATTTTCGTAAGGTCGATATGTATGGTTATTATTTTAGACGCTATCGATGATTAAGTGATCAAACATTTATGTAAATATGTTACGAATATTTAATGTAGGGGACAAATATACATTGTAAGTCTGTAGAGTTATGCGGTTGACAAAGTGTAGTAAATAATGTGAGTGTACGTTTTTGGTATGTTAGTGTAGTATTAGCCTTTATGCTGTGTGTTTAAGTTGAGTGAGAAAGCTTTTTTGTTGATCTGGTAAAGTAGTTATGATTCTGATATCGTGCTTAAGGTAATGCTAGGTTTAGGCTTGGATGAGTGTTGTACAACAGTTATGTCTGAAGTTACTCTACATTAGTTCAGGGGGGATGGTTTATGTTAGCTTTCAATAAGAAATCTTATGCTACGTTATAGTCATAGCTTATTAGTTTTACCGTTGATAGTGTAATGAAACAGAGAACTAAGCATATATTTACTTATTTATGTATGTCATAGTTATACACAAATATGACTATGAATCAATAGATATGCGTAGATATGATCAATATAGTTGAGTAGTCTGAAATAATCATGGATAGGGTAGGTGGAAGATCAGAATGTAGGGTGTTTGATAACTGTAGTTTACTGATTTTAACTGCTTTTATTTAAATAGGTAATTTGTTTTTTTGTAAATTTAAGTTATAAACGTACTAATATTCATTTTCTATTTATAGCAGAATGTTTAAAGAAGCTATGAAACAAAATAAATAATATTTTAGTAAATAACTAAGTTTAAAAGAAAATAAGAGCAAAATATGTAAATAATTGAGATTTCGTTTTAATAATAAAAATATAATTCAAGAGTATTTTAAAGTTAAAAAAAGAAAAACAATAAATGAAAAACTTTAAAATAAATAATAAGTAAATAAATATGATTATTAACAAAATATAAATTAAAATCAGTGGGTATCTTTAAGATGTATTAGAAAAGTAAAGAAAATACATAACAAAATAAGATACTTTTTTATCTTTAATGGAACAGCACAAAATTAACCTCAATGAATAAATTCATAAATATAGAGAAAAGTTTCTACAGAAGAGAGAGAAAATGACTTGAATCAATAGATTAATAGATCAAGTAGATCAATAGATCATGATCATGGAAGGATAGGAAGGTGGTTGACTGGCAGTTTGATTTACTGATTTAACTGATTTACTGATTTACCGAATTTACATGATTTACTGCTTTAGGGTAAATGTTAAAATGTCAAATTTATTGTACCGTTATATCAAGACATACTTTTACCAGCAAATTATAACCAAATAAAACATATTTTATAGTGAAAGTCATGAACATAATGTTTATAGAGAAGTCGCTAATTACCAGAATAAAATAAAATTATGCTTTTTTAACAAGTAAAGAACTTTTATGTTGAAAAGAAGTAAGAAAACTCTAAATCAAAGTTAAACCTATTGTTTGTGTTATGGTTATAATCAACAATTATAGTAGTATTGCTAAACTATGTAGTAATTTGATTAAAAGTTATATTTAACAGACCAATAAAGTATAAAAGTTTTTGAAGGCGCATATGTTATTCTCAAATTCTGACTCTGAATCAATAGATCAATAGATCAATTAGATAAGGAAAGTGTAGAAGGGTGGCTGAAGAGTTTGGATATACTGATTATGATTTTTAACTGCTTTAGGGTATAGTAAAAATGCAAAATTTTTTAAGTTATAAACATAAAATTAGTAATCTACCAGTATCAAATAAGCGAAAAAGAATTAAAACATAAATTAAATAATATTTTTTATAAGTAATAAACATATTGTTAAATTTTCCAACGTTCAACAAATAAATAAACAATTCTTTTTAAATATATTATAAAAAATATGACTTTGAATCAATAGATCAATAGATAATAGATCAATAGACTCAATAGATATGAAGGATATCTACGGTGCTGAAGCGCAGTTTTTATTTACTGAATTACTGGATTTACTGATTTATCTTAACTAACATCAACATTAATCATGAGAACTTAACTACTCTCATATATTATCACAAGAGACGGAGCAGTCCACCATTGTAAGTTCACTAATCAGCGAGCTACTATCGATATAAAAGAAAGCCCTATGCACGAAATGATTCCTTATATTAACGAGTTAAATAAAACAAAACAATAACTGGGTTCACACTAATCAGGAAACATATAATTAACAAAAAAAAATAGAAAAATCAATCAATCTTGTAACACTACTATAAAAATAGATCATAATAATATTCAACCACATACTACAACAAGACTCCAACAAACGATCGTAAACGCAAGTCAGGATTCTAAAGACATGAAAATAACATAACAGATTAAATACTAGAAATAATATCGAACAGTAAGACAGACATTCACAAAACCATCTTTAAAACACACTCGAGAATAATTAATAACCAATGACTACTTAGAATGCTAATGAACCAACCTAGTAAACACTGAATTTAGAATAACCGAAATTGTATATATTTAAAATGAATCCATCTGAAGAGCTTAAAGACAGTCGGCAATTTGACTTGATAATCTATTATATATAAATGTATCCAGTAAATCATTTTAAATAATATATATATATATATAGTATATAGTATATATAAATATTATATTAGTTATTATTAGTAGTTATTAGTTAGTTAGTTAGTTAGTTATTTAGTAAGTTAGTTAAGTTAGTTAGTTAGTTAGGTTAGTTAGTTAGTTAGATTAGTTAGAAATATGTAGTTAGTTAGTTAGTTAGTTAGTAGTTAGTTAGTTAGTTAGTTAGTTAGTTACTTAGTTAGTAATTTTTTTTAAGTTAGTTAGTTAGTTAGTAGTTAGTTAGTTAGTTAGTTAGTTAGTTTACTAGTTAGTTAGTTAGCTTAGTTAGTTAGTTAGTTATTTAGTTAGTTAGTTAGTTAGTTAGTTAGTCAGTGAGTGATTATTATTTTGTAATTGGGACCTTCTGAAAATACTAAATTAATTAGTAGTTAGTTAATTAGTTAGTTAATTAGTTAGTTAGTTATTAGTTAGTTAGTTATTAGTTAGTTAGTTAGGTTAGTTAGTTAGTTAGTGCTTAGTTAGTATAGTTAGTTAGCGTAGCTTAAAATTAAGTTAGTTAGTTTATTAGTGTAGTTGTGTAGTTAGGTGTAGTCTAGTTAAGTTAGTTAGTTAGTTTCAGTTAAGTTTAGAGATGAGTATTCCTATAGTATGTACATGCTATGTATGTGTATGTATGTATGTATGTTGTATTATATGTATGTTTTTCTCCCCTTGCAGGTAGCATGCGTTAACTGTTTTCTTGGCTTAGTGCAGAACAAAGAACCTGGTGTAATTACAAGAACATCTGGTTTTTTTTGTTCAACTAACCCTGATGTATACGTATAATTGGCAACTTGATACCACCTTAACCCCTTTATAGCTTAATCTGATAATTCCTTTGTCAATAGTTTAGTCTCTTTTATTTAAAAAAGTATAAATTTTTACTCTGCACATCTAAACGATAATTAAGTTCTTTTCTTTGTCTATAACTCCCCTGCTTTATATAAATGATAATTAGTTTAAAGAAAGAGTTGTAACAAAACCTTTGTCCTCTCCCCATCTGTATAAAGATAATAA
The DNA here is from genome assembly GCA_015478945.1 of Trachelipus rathkii. Taxonomy (NCBI): domain Eukaryota; kingdom Metazoa; phylum Arthropoda; class Malacostraca; order Isopoda; family Trachelipodidae; genus Trachelipus; species Trachelipus rathkii. The sequence continues at coordinate 11,780 of JABUQX010014608.1, forward strand.
TTTTTTTTTTTCCCAAGTCTCTCACCTCGTAGTTCCCATGCCATTGTTATTTAACGTTATAATTGCAGCTGAATAACCTTACACCTTTTAGGCTTAAACGAATAATTCTTTGTCAAATACTTAGTCCCTTCTAAAAAAAGTCATAACTTTTTACACCTGTGCTTGATATGAGGGTTCAATACAAAGGGACTTAAATCCTTTCTTTCTCTTTTCAACCCCTATAGGCTTATGTGACTTCATACTCCCTCTATTTTTACCCCTCATTTTTATTTAGTCAGATGAAGGCGATTCAACAGTGAAGACGTACGTCAACCAACTCCGCAGAGGCACCAGCACCGACACCGGGGCAGCGACGAAATAATTTACAATACGTATGTATGTGCGCGCACCGGTTTCAGAACCGGTGCCGTAGCGATCATGTCTTCTCCTCTTCGCTTCATTTTTCTTATGTCTACTGCCGTGCATTATAAACTTCTTTTATTCAGTTTGGGGACCGCTCCTGCCGGAGGTTCCAAAACACCATTCTTTCCTTCTGCCTCGTTTTCTCTTATGCACTCCTCATTTCTACTTGCTTGTAATTTCAGATGGGAACCCCCTCTCCGGGGGGTTCCAAAGCTCCAGCTCCAGCTAACCGATTCTCAAATCCTCCATCGCCTTCTTCTCCTTCTCTTCCTCATTTACGCCAAGATTCACATGTGATTTCATCCCTTGCTAAGATCTTCACTATCTGTGAAGGAACCACACCCCTTTCTCCGAAGGGGATGACTCGTCGGAACCGTTTCGATTCCAGGCAGATCGGGAGTCTGCGGCGTTGCACAGCCAGCAACCGGAAATGAGATATCGCTTCACAGGCAAACTATTTATAATTTGAACAGTATTTATTTCTGCAATATCATTTAATTTATTTTTTAAATTTTTATTTTAATTTCTTTTTTTTTTTTTTTTTTTTTTTTTTTTTTTAATAAAAATAAATTATTTTAATTTTTTTTTTTTTTTTTTTGTGGGGGGTGGTTTTTTTTTTTGTTCAGTTTTCAGTTTCCAGGAAGTCATTTCGCAGTTCCAGGTTCATGGAATCCTCTCAGGTCCACGGATTCAGATTTCCAGCGCCTGCATATTACATCTGTAACACAGCGATATATCGATATGAATGTTATTCTTATATTTTCTTTCTATGAAAGATTTTCAATCTCAAAACAGTAGAAAGAAGATTTAAACGTCGATATATAGGGTAATAGACATCGCTAAAATCGATTGGAACCATCAAAAATGATCTATCGATCATTTAAAACTCCTTCTAGGGACCAAAAAAACCTTTGGGGGCTCCGCCCCCCCTTTTGGCTTAAATCCTTGAGTTCAGATCAGAACCTCGACGTCGTCTTCCAGACCAATTCGCTCACCGATCCTTGGAAAACCCAACCTGTACACGTCAATCTGAAAAACCGGATGTTGCAAAATGTTGCTTGCAACATGTGCAACTTCCGGTTGCAACTTCCGGATGTCAGTCTGGCTGCTAGTTGTCCACCCCTTACTACTCATATTAAATATGGACAAGGCTGTATTTGATTCCTATTTGGTTAGAACTAGGTTCATTAGGTTAGAAAAACTGTCGGAAAAGCAAAATTGATAATTGTTGGATGAATCTTAAGTATCTAGATTATGTCTATATAAGGGTTGATAAGAGAATAAGGGTTGATAAGAGATGGATAAGTCTAAATAACTAAGATTATCTTGATATAAATAAGGGTTAAGAGCTGGATAAGTAGTCTAAATAACTAAGATTATTTTGATATCAATTAGGGTTGATGATAACTGGAAAAATCTAAGCATTGTAAGTAGAAGCGTTATATAGTATCTGGATTATATTGATATGAATAAAGGTTGACAAAAGCTGCCTATGTAAGAAGCTTGAAAAAAAATGGTTTAAGTGTGGGTAAGTGTAAAAATAACTAGTTAATCTTTACTTGAAACAAGTGTTGATTAGAGTGGGTAAGTCTGTAAGTAGCCAGGTTAATTTGATTTGTAAAAGGGCTGATATATATATAGTATATATATATATATATATATATTATAAGTAATATTATAGTATCTATATATATATATATATATATATATACTATATATATATATATATATATATATATATATAATATAATAATACTGTAATGATAACTTACCTTCCGAAGGATACCCAGAACAGAGGTAGACTAGTGTGTGTGTGTGTGTGTGTGTGCGCCTTCAGATATGTTATGTGATTGGCATAGGGAGTTGCCCCCTTTATGTCGATGTCTCTTGGTTTTTCGCCAAAAATATATTATTAAATATTTAAATACAATTTTTGCAGCTGTATGATTTTATGTATTTATTTATTTTATTTATTAACATATAATTTTGTATTTATCTCCACATATAAGTAGTCTTTATAAATTCTATAGTTTATTAAATTCTATAAAGGGTTACTTTTTTTTTTTTTACAACCGTTTAAATATTCGGAAATTATAATCAACTTTTAATAGTCTTCTCTCTCCTACTCTCTCTTCTCTCTCTCTCTCTTCTCCTCTCTCTCTCTCTCTCTCTCTCTCCTCCTCTCTCGCTCCCGTTTCTTCATTCGTCTCTCTCTCTCTCTCTCTCCTCTCTCTCATCTCGTCGTCGTCTTCTCTCTCTCTCTCAAAAAAAAAAACAATAAAATAATATAATTAATAATCAATTAAAAAAATAATAATAATAAAATAATAATAATAAATAATAATAATAATAATAATAATAATAATTAATTATATAAAAAAGTGGCAAATAAATAGGAAAAATATATTTTAAATATATTTTTAAATATATTGAAAATAAAAATCTTTTAGGAAAAAAAAAACTTTTTTTTTTGTACCTTTCGGAGCATACCCCCTATTCCGGGAAGGGAAGCATCTCTGGTATTTGCTGCTATTATCCGGAGGACGGGGATCGAACCCGGTCCCTGCGCCATGAGACTCTCTCTACCGATTGTACCACGGAAATATGTTAATAATTTAATAATTTCATAACATAAGTAAATATTAAATATTTATTTTATCAAGTTTAGCGTAAATTGCTATTTGAATTATATTACTTCAAAGAATAATGCCTCCCCCACCCCAACATCCCGCTGCCCACCCCCCTGCCTCTGCGCCCCACAGCCCGCTTCTCCTCCCATCCCCTCGTATTTCCTAAGGATGAATATCGATTCCTATTTT
>JABUQX010014608.1:20000-30000 GCA_015478945.1 Trachelipus rathkii
TGAATCTTTCGTTTATATTATAGTTTTTGTTATATATAGTTATATATATATACATATAATAATATATATATATATATATAATATATTGATATTTTATATAGTATATATATATATTATGATATATACGTGATGATAATAGTATGTAATATTAGTGATGCGGGTGTGTGTTTTGGCCTCGCACCTCTAGATAGCGGCAAAGTACAAAGATAATTTAACGCTTTGTTCCGTATTTTTTGTTAGAAAAGTGGAAAAGATTTATAGTTCGTCGCAGATAAAGAAAGATTCAAGAAGAAAATGAAATTATAAAAGAAAGAAAACGAATTTGAAATAACACAGTAACACAAAACTTTTTTATAACATTTTAATGCATCCTTAAACCTGTTATTTGGAATTAGGTCTATTTTAGTGTTTTGTAGAAAATTAAATAAATCGTTGTAGAAGGTTGAGTTTTTTTCTTGTTTTGTTGGTAGCGAAGAGATTTATTTTTCCCAAATCATTGTTTTTTTTACCGCATGGAATTCTTCCCGGCGTAATTATGTTCCACCTACGATTTGAAGAATATTGGTGGGAATTTAGGAACAGAGTCATGTACATTCAGATGTTGTATGTAGCCCGTACATACTCATGCACAACGATTTTAGACATTGTCAGTATCGCTTGTGTAGCAATTTTTTTGTGAAAGATTGTTGCTTAAATATTTAATATAGGTCGCTTCAACAACAACTTCATGGGCATTAGTTGTCAGGGTATATTGGTCAGACAATTGTATATTATATTGGTTCATTTTTTAAATGGATCTTTTTCTTGGTTTGATTGACAAAATTCTAAATTCTAAGTATCTAAAGTTTTAATATACATATTTAATAAATTCTATCGTGCATGTAAATTATAATTGCATAAATAGCATCGGATTATACACGGCCCGATTTGTTCCGCATATTATATATCTTAAGTCATATATATATCAGTTAGATTATATACTATATAGTGATGAGGTAGGTATAGTATATGAATAATATAGATTACTAGTAGTATAGTATTATAAGGATATATAGTATAACATATATGATAGTGATAGTATATGATAGTTGTGTATATGCTATATATATATGATATATATGATTATCTAGGTATGTCTTTTTGTTGAGTAACGAAGTGCGATTTGCCGTGTATATTCATGTATAGGCTATTGTTGGGAATTGTAATAATATTATCTTCATTCCGCCTCAATTGTATTAACGGCATTCACGGAGGTACATTGCGACATGTAATTGTGAGATTTTATAATGATGGTTAGGGGGGGGTGGGTGTATTTATATGGGTTTTACATGATGTAGTACATTTCGTCGATCATATAGTTATCGTGTCTATCGGCTTGTAGTAGAAGACATGGCGGCATTTAATTCTTCAGGTTAGGCAAAGTGAAGGTACGTGAAATGGTTGGCTTAGGGCATTGGATATTATGTCTGTTGTGTGATCGTGGTGGTATGTCGTGGTGTTGGTGGTCGATTGTCCGTTCGGTTGGATTTACGGCCGCGTGAGACAAAACGTCGAATAGCCGGCTTGAGCTTATTTTCGCTGCGTTTCGTATTCCTTGATATGAAAACAAGAAATTCAGAAGCTGTTGACTTAATAGGTACCGTACTATTTATCTAATATTTGCTAATTTTTTATATTAGTTATTATATCTTTGTGTCCATCTTAAATAAGGGCCCGGACCTGGGTGAGGTGGTGACACATCTGGTATTACAAAGAAAAGAAAAGAAAAAAGTATTATATGGTTTGAATAAGTAAATGTTCTTTGATGCCTTTTAATTTTGAATTAGGGTTGATTAAGAGTTGCATAAATCTATAATGTTTGTAGATTTGTGATTTGATTAAGGTGTTAGATAGAATGGGGAAGTCTTTTTATTGTAATTGAAAACTCTACCCTATTCCCGAGAGGAGAGAGAGGAGAGCAGGAGAGAGAGAGTAGAGATGAGAGAGAGAGAAAGAGAGAGGAGAGAGAGAGAGAGAGAGAGAGGAGAGAGGATGATATTGTATTGAGAGAGAGAGAGTAGAGAAGAGAGAGGAGAGAGAGAGAGAGGAGAGAGAGAGAGAGGAGAGAGAGGAGAGAGAGAGAGAGAGGAGGAGAGAGCGAGATGGAGAGATGGAGAGTGGAGAGCGCTTCTTAACAAAAAACAATATGTAAAAAATTTGGTGTTGTTGTATTGAAAAAAATTATATTGAGATTAAAGCAATATCAAAATATTTATTTAGATATAAACAATCAAAATCACATAAGAAAAATAATTACATTTTATATTAATCACAATTCCCACATTTTCTTCAAGCTTTCATTTCAAATGGCTTTCAAGTTAATTTATATTCGATATTTATTTAGGCTTATGCCATTGTTCTGGAAAAAATGAAATAAGTGAGGAGAGAAATAAAATATAATAGGTTAAAAAAATATAAATAATAATCTTTTCAATCTTTTGAAAAAAATTCTTTTTTCGAAATTCTTGAAAAAATGAAGAAAATTCCAAACGCTGTGAATATATATTTTGTTAAGGTTAATTATTTCTGTGACTATATAGGGTTAGAGATATGTTATGGGAATATTTATTTGCGTGCAATTGGTGTATGGTACACAGATGGGTATTGGGTTGTAAGGTTAATGAGTAGTCGGCTCGAAGTATTTTCTATGGGGCCATCCTCTCTGTGGTGAGGGGCTCGGCATCCCTGGTGGGGTGGATCTCGCTGCATCCCTTTCTCCTGTTGTCGCGTATTCTTCCCTAGTGGGCTAAATTATCCGATTTCTAATTTTTAAATCTCAAGAATATTATAGAATATATATACAACATAAAAGTTTTAACATTTGGAAAAAATCGATTTTCTTAAGCGCCTTCCCTGCTATAAACTAAACAGTGATTGGGGTTGGGTTCCTTTGTTTCTTATTTTGGCAGCGTTCGGGGGAAAATATTGTGTGTCGAGAAACAAGTAAATTTTGGTTAGGTAATAGGTTGAGTGATAGGTGTTCATTTGTTGGTTAGCATATCATTTGTTCTATGTTAAAGTCTAGTTACGTTTAATTATATTTGGTGAGTGAAGGATTATGTGTTGTATTGAGGGTATTTTTGCTTTCGAATGTTATTTATGTATTAATATTGCATTGTGTATATAGTATTATTTTTGATGTGATGGTATAGGTATTATTGGTTTATTTTTTAGGTATATAGTTATTATGTAGTAGTAGTGTGGTTATATATAGGTAGATAGGTGTATAGTGGGTGAGGTATATATAGGTGAGTATATTATATTTATTGGGTTACTACGTTGGGGTTTAATGGTGTATATTATAGTTTATAGGTATGTAATTTAAATGATAGTGTGGTGTGTGTGGTTGTGTGTTGGGTATGTGGTAGTTTGTGTGTGTGTTGCTCGCTTGCGCTCTACCACGTTTCCTTGTCTATCGTCATATTAATTATTTTAGCCTTTGTTCTTTTTAATGTGTTATAAAGTAAGTTGATGATGGTAGAAAGAAATAGGACTTCAATGCGTTTTGTGGAAGGAGGCTATTTAGAGAAAAAGTAGATTATAAATAAAAAAAGGGAAATAAAGATTGATAAGATATCGCTGGAGTATATATATAATTGGAATTGTTGATTGTTGTAAAAGATTAATTAGTGCCTGCCTGTAATATTCATTCGTATTGTTAGGAAGTGTAATATGTGTCGTAGGTTCTTGTTTGATTGTAGTGTTTGTTTTTGTAACAGAATAAGTTTGAAAGTCGAAGTATCGGTTTATTGGTGTAAGGTGGTGTGTTTTGTTTGTCTTTTTTCTGTGATTGATTGGAGGCTTGATTATTTTGTTTTGGTTATGCCCAAGATGTGAGATGTTGTAGGGTGTCTGATGGTTGCCTTTTGGTCCTATATGTGAGTTCTGTGGTTCCCTGCGTAATTGAATGAAGTGCCACTCTTCGATTAGAGACTGATAGAATTTAAGAAGCAGTACCAGTGTAGCAGGTGTCGGATGGCTTGGGTGATGTATTCGTGATCTTCAGTAATTCACTTGTTAGGTGGCGTGTGGTTTGGGGGTGGTTACACATGCTGTGGTTGTGTGGGTGTTTATTAGTATCTGCGTTCTGTAGTTCTGTGTACAGCGGGACTTCTTTTGAGAGGATGTGTTTGAGTTAAATATTTTGGCACTGGTGTCTTCATCAAATCCTTTTATCATGTAGTGTGTCAGTGGGTCAATGGGTTGCGCGAATGTTATAGTGTTGGTGTTTCACTTTCCCCAAGACTCGCGATTTTGTGTGTTAAGGTGCGGCCTTGATAGAGAGCAGTAATTTATGTATTTCGTAGTGCCGTTTGGAGTATTGCTGTCGTTTAGATATATATGTTTAAAGATTAGCTGTGGAGATAGTGCATGATGAGGGTGGAGCGTATAGGGCTCCAATTTTCCCCGACTCTTTTTTGGGATATATTTTATCTAGGGTTGTTTATTTTTTTATTTGGTTGTATATATGAGTGGTATTAGTATATGATTATATATATTATATTTATTATATATAGTATAGATAGTTTTTTAGTATTATATTATTACTATATATATTATATATTTATGATTAGTATATATTGTAAAATATATATGATGTATATATATTATATATATATATATTATATTATATAATATACGAAAGTTCTTTTTTTGTTACTTCAGTGATTGCTAATTAATTAATTAAGCCTTTACTTTAATTGTAGATGGTTAGGTTATCTTTGTATTGCTCCTAATTGTTTGAGCTACGGCCATAAAACGTACAGCAATACCTGTTACATCGTTTAAATACATCTGTATATAAATACATGTCGTACCTATGACGTGTGTTAGGCTTAAGCTGCATCATTTAGTTGCATCAAGTAGGAAGTGAAGGGTTAATTTTGACGGTTTCAGGCAATGGATGTCGTCTTGTGTGCTAAAAGAGTCCTTATATCGTGGTTTGGTATCTATGGCCAATGGGATTCGATTTCCGAGTTTATCCAATTGATGATGAAAGGTTTACTTGTGTTCATTTGTCGGTGTTTGTGTTTACGTAAATGACTGGTGTGATAGTTGAATCTTTCTGGAAGGAGATTGTCAGCACTGGTAGGGACTGTTTTGAATGTGACTATTGGTCTAATGGTTGGTTTGGTTTGGCCCGCCCCCCCCGCGCGCGGGCTCTCATATGTAAAATCTAGTATAGGCTAATGATTATTTATTATTGATTTAAGTTAAGTAGGTTTTGATGTGCATGTTTGAGATTGAAATGAGTTTGATCTGTCGTCGGGTAATTAATCTAATTATGTAGATGCAAATTGTGATTTTTGAGTTAATATGAGGTTAAGATAAGATATTAGGGTTTTTTCCTTTATTATTAGGTAATGGTATAAATTTTAAGTGGTCGCCGAAATATGGTCCACGATAGTGTTGTAGGGTGAAGAGCGTGAGGCTGAAGAGTATTATTGAACGAGAGATTTTGTTTGAAGCTACAGGTATTATACGTAATTAATATTTGTTTGGTGTATTGATTGATTGACCGTAATGAATATTTTAGGTGAGACCATGTATAGATGTTATAATTAATGTGAGGAAGAGTATTGTATAATTAATTTAGGGTCAGAAAAAATTTGTTTTTAAAGTTATAGGTATTTTATATGGAGTAAATTCTTTTCTGTGTTTCTTTTTTTTCTTTTTTTGTAAGCATTGTTTATAATTGATTTGGTTTTTTCATTTTATTATTCAAGCATGTGAATAGTATTGAGCGCTTATTTTCTGCTATAAAAATAAAATATCATGAATTAATTGAGAATATGAGAGTGGAAAAAAATAAAATATAAATGATTTTCCAAGGAGAAATGTGAAATCTTTTTGATTAAACGTGGGCAACAGGGTTTTTTGTGTGGCGGTGGTAAGCGAAAGTCACTCTTGAAGATATTATAGTATTTGAATAAATTGCGTAGCGCGTTATAATAAAAAATGTGGAGAATATTGTCGAAAGTGAGTTGATGAACTTTCGTGATAGGGTTTTGCCGTCTGTTGACGCCAGCTTGCTGCGGCGTCTCTTTAAGCCTCGACCTTTATTCGTGCGCTAGCGCTACGAATATTCATCCCTATTTTTCAATATCAAAAAAATATAGAGATAATAATACTGAGGGCAAGTCAATATTTTTGTTTGCAGGAATTGAGGATTTTTTTCCGCGGGAGTATTAGGTAAGAGAGTGCTTTTCTCTAAGAGTTGATATATAGTTTTTTTTTTGGTGGAGTAATATATAGGTATATAGTGTAATCGTATATAGGGTATCCGGAGTGTTATTGTAGATAATAGTGGTGTTATGTCAGGTAGGGGGGGATTATTGGTAGTAGTGTGTAGTAGGATAGGGTTGAGGCTATAGTTTGTTATTATGGGTGGGTCGTGGGTATTGAGGAGTAGTGGTGAGTATTTTTGGGTAGTATAAGGATAGATAGGGTATATTTGTTATATACGGTAGTTTTATATTTACTGTGCTATATATATTATATTATATTATATATATATTATATGTAGTATAATAGGAATGTTGGGGGTAGTAGTAGCGGTAGTAGTATAGTATTAGTAGATTTTTATATATTTTGAGTATAATATAGTATACACCTATAATATCTATAGTATTATATACATAGTATATATAGTATTTGTATTTATATATATTTTGTGTTGGGTGATAGTTTATAATTCGGGTGCACATTGAATTATGATAAATGGTAGCGAATATGTGATAAAGTTTTCAATATATTTAATTTATACAGTCAGTAACAGTTTTCGGGCTGTTGCTTAAGCCATGCATGTCAGGGGTGTATCTATTTAGGGGGTTGATCAATAAAAAGTTTGTGAGAGGGATTTAATTTCTTAAATGAATTGTTGAAACTCTGAGAAGTATACTTGGTTAGGGTTATATAAAATTGTTATATAGGGATATATTGTGGTTAAGACGTTGCGGGTGAATAAAAAAGATAAGTAATATTAATTGAGAGTGTTTTTTTTTATTCTTAATTATCAATTCTAAATTATAATATAAATATAATAGATAATGTGTGGAAAATATATGAATTTTTAAGCAATAGGATAATAAATAATTTATGATAATAATAAAATAATAATAAGTAATACAGTTATAACATAATACGCTAAGTATACAATATAATTAGCGATGGTAAAAATAGACAGGAAAATAATGTCAATATTATAATGGATATGTCAACAAACACACCCAATTTCATAATCATAATGAGATAATAATAATAAGATATGAAGTGTATTTGTTTGTTATTGGTCATTTTTGTTATGTTCGTAATACATGGTAGACAAAATGAGATGAATAAATTAATCATTTAAAAATTTAAGATAGTGGTCCGAGAATTCAAGATGTTAGTGTGTAGATGAGTTGGGTCGAGAGTGGTGGAATTGATGACCTATCATTGTCGAGTAGTTCTGGTTAAAAGCGAAGATGAAAAGGTTCTTTAAGAATTCTTGTGTCTGCACGGGGAGTTGAATTGCTGCGGAAGTCTCAATAATATAACTATTGTTTTTTTTTTTGGGGGGGGGGGTGCAGAGTGGTGGTATGCGTATGTGTTTGAATCGAGTCAAAGGTTGGAATTATATATTATTTAATTGTATATACTTTCGTTTTTGTTTGCGTAGTTTATTGGGAGTAGATTTATATTAATACGTATGAGTTATGGTATAGTTGAGATCTCTCTTTGAACATTGAGAGTTTTAACTTCTAAACGTTTTGCATTCGTAAATGAAAATTTGATGAAAATTATATATTAGTTAAGTTGAGTATTTGAAGTTTGTCTGAAGATGGAAGTTATTTTAATTTAATAGATTGGGAGGGTTTGGAAGTAGGTATGATGTGGCGTCATTTTAACTTACTAGTTACTGCAGTTAATTGCTTGGGACGATTTACGGCTACAGTTTCCCCGTCGGTGTTTGCGTAGAAGCGCAAGATTGCAGACTCTGTGTGTTGGAAGACGAGGGTATCTGAATAACAAATAGATGAGAAGATCTATATTAAAAGTGGCTTGAACGTGAATCGTTGAATTCGTATTCAATGGTGTAGATGAAAGGTAAGACAAGCACTACACTTCGTATAAGAGTGTTAAGAAGTAAAGAAAAAGGGTCCTATAACTGAAGCAAGGATAGTGAACTAGTTTGATTGTTAGGAAAAGTAGGAGACAAGTTAATATTGTAGACGGTGTTGTACAATATAAATCATACCATTCGATATCGAAGTTTTAGATTTGAAACGTAACGGGAATATTCGAAGACTGAGCGCGCCGGAGCTAATACGAGATACGCTCGAAGAATTAGAAACCAAAAGCATCTACAAGCTCCAGTTTATTTGCTACCATATACACATGATTTTGGATTACGTCGCCTATTACGATCCGGACACCAAAAGCGTGCTAAGAGAGTTGAAAGATGATGTTGATAGCGATGACATCTCGGATAGCGTTTACAGTTTCACGCGGACGTCTCACAAAATCACCATGCCTATAATTCTGTACGAAAAAATGATGCAGGCTATTCAGAACGATAACGCCTTTTCCATCTACGAGCGTTTCTCTACGTACGAACCACCGCCACCGCTGAGAGACGAAAACGACAGCAGCGACGATGACGACGAGAACGACGCCGCCTCTGTTGCTTCCGCTTCCGCTTCTGCTGACGATATCGAGATTTATCCACTGATGGTTCTTAGGAAGAATATCCCTTTGACGGTGAGTCAAAGGCGCTATCACAGAAAGCTAATGAAGTGCATTTTCAAATCGTTTAAAGCGTTTCGTTTCGATTTATGCTGCGATATTTGTAAAGATACCATTTTATATTTGTAGCGTAGTTTATTTTTTTAAATAAAAAGTTCATTTATTGTCTTTATTCTTTATCTATGCCTTTGTTTTCTGTGCGAAAGTGAGTGAGTGTGTGTGTGTGTCTGTGTTAAATTCGTATAACTAATTTTTGGTAGTTTATTTTTATTCCATTTTCGATATATTTGTATGTAGGTAAGTATGAAAGTATATATATGAGGATATTATTAATTTTCTGTTTACTTGTATTTTTTTTCTAAACAACACGTGACATATTTTTTATTATTATATATTTATTTTTTGCTTTAAGTTGCATTATTATTGTCAATAAGGATTGTCAATAAATCTTAAAAAGCATAATTCTTTTATTTAAATGTTAAATATTTTCAAACAAATAAAAAAATCAACCTCTAACAAAACGAAATGAGAACTTGAAAAAAATAATTAAAAAAAAGGTTTAATATTTCAAATTAAATATCATAAACATCAATTTCATCGGCTTCGAGAAGGCATCTAAAGAGAAGATTTTAAGACTCCTTTCTTGATCTTCAATTCTGATTTCTTTTTCCTTTTTTCCTCGACCATAAACCTCCGAAAGGAAAACGGCTAAAAAAAGATAGAAAATACGTTACTGATTAATCAATTATTAAAATGTTATTTTAGGTTAACTAATGCTGAATCTTTCATCGGTTGCTTATAAATATTTGAGGTTGGGTTAGCTTTTTTTAAATATCTCTTTTTTACTCACCTCAGGTATTTTCGCTTTCACCCTTTCTTCAGATATCTTTAACTTACAAAATGTCAAGGGAATATAATTTTCTTCCTTATCCCGTTTATACCTTCTTCTTTCTTCATACTCTTCATACCTTTCAGCTTCAGTTTCGATGAGACTGGTCGCGTTTATTCTTCCGAATGAGTTGTTGAGTATGTCATATTTTTGGGAGGAATTACGTTCAGCTATAAGATATAAATAAAAATTGAAATGCGTGAAGCTTAAATCGATTACCAAAAACTAATTGATCGAACTTTATGAAATGATAAGTTAATCTTGATTACACATTTGTCGCATTATTCTAAATTAAAATGTACAAATCATGCACACTAATCTTTGATAATAGAATTTTACGAAATC
>JABUQX010014608.1:35000-42500 GCA_015478945.1 Trachelipus rathkii
GCAATAGAAAGTGGTTTGTGGTAACAATTAAATTGGGTAGAATGACGAATTATATTATATTATATTATATATATATATATATATACTATATTTTATATATACTATATATATATTATTATCGAATATATATATAATAATATATTATACCTATATATATAATATATCACTATATATATATATATATATAATATATATATATATATATATATATATATATATATATATTAGTAGTATATATATAGCTATATTATATATATACGCTTATATATACTATATATACTTACAATAATATATATAATATATATAATTATATATAATATATATATATTATACTATATACCAGTATGAGTACTCATTATATATATACTATATATATATAATATAGCTATATTATATATAATATATTATAGTTATATACATATTATATATATATATATATATAATAGCTATAATATATAAAATAATACATATATATTAATATTACATATATATATATATGTATAGTAAATATATTATATATATATATAACTGATATATTATTATATAATATATTATTATATCATATATATATATTCATCATTATATATTATATATAAATATATATATATATAGTATTATATCTATATAATACTATATATATATATATAACTATTAATTCACTCAGTTTAAAAACATAAAAGAGTCCTTGCTGTTGGCATAACAAGTGTTTTACCTCTTGATCACAATGAGCTAAAATGAAGCTTATCTTTAAAAGAATATTCTTCTGAAAGTAATGCATGTCAATAATTTGACGTATGACTTGTTGACAAATCTTTAACCGTTACCCTCGGAAGTCAAGGTTCAAATATGGTGCTTCACTCTGAGAGATAATAAATCAATTATCCAATTTTACAACATAATTAATATTTCCATTCACTCCTGTTAGGTATCGAACCCGAACTCTCACTGTTGTATTCTTTCAAACTTAAGTTTCCTTTTATCTCATCGTGGTCAAGTGGTAACGCACTTGCTATACCAACAACGAGGACTCGGGTTGGAAAAAGAGCTGGAGAGAATAAAAGAATTATATATTAGTAATATACTTCCTCTTTCTATAATATTATATATTATAATATATCTTCTTATATATAATAGTAGTATATATATATATATATATATATATATATACTATATATATATATATATATATATATATATATATACTTATAATTGCCCACAAGGAAGGAGATTGCCAAAAAAAAAGTATGAAATGAGATTTTTTCCAATTTTGTTATTGAAATTTATTTGAGATCTGAAAATAAACCGTTTTCTGCTTTAGAAATTAAAAATATAATTAACTGTACAATTCAAATTCCATTTCGAATGTTTGAGAAGTAACAATCTGAAAACTGATTCTAAACTGAAAAAAATTCAGGTGAAATACTACTACTACTACTACTACTACTACTACTACTACTACTAACTACACTACTACTACTACTACTACTTTCTACTACACTACTACGTGCAACACCTATTTTATACTACTACGTACTACTACTACTTACTACTACTTCAAACCTACTACTACTACTACTACTAATGATAATAATATAATAATAGTAATAATAATTAATAATAATATATAATAATAATAATAATAATAATAATATAAATAATAAGAATAATAATAGTAATTATATAATAATAATAATAATAATAATAATAATAATAATAATAATAATAATAATAATAATAATAATAATAATAATAATAATAATAATAATAAAAATAATAATTAATAATAATAATAATAATAATAATAATAATAATAATAATAATAATAATAATAATAATAATTACCATTACATGTATACAAGTACAATTACAGTTACAATAATAATTAATAATAATAATAATAATCAATAATAATAATAATAATAATAATAATTAGATATATTATAATAAATTAATATAATGAATAATAATAATAATAACTAATTAATAATAATAATTAATAATAATAAAAATAATAATAATTATACTACTACTACTAATACTTATAAATATTACAACTACTACTACTACTACTACTACTACTACTACTACTACTACTACTACTAATACAACGTATATACAACTTTACTACTAAAAAAAAAATGAATAATTTCGCAATAAAACCAAAGAATATAATAAAATAAGAAAAAAAGAATAGATAATAATAATAATATAATTAATAATAATAATAATAATAAAATAATATAATAATAAAAATAATAATAATAATAATAATAATAATAATAATAATAATAATAATAATAATAAGTGTAGATGAACTAAATCATAAATACGTTTGATAATTTTAATTTATATTCAGACTAATGTTATTGTTATTACCTTCATCCCACATTATTAGATGTTTTTTACTGATATTATATATATATTTATATATACTATATTATATATATTATATATCAGCTATTATAAACTTAGTAAATATACTATTGTATATTATAATATACTATATACTATAATATACTATACTATATATTGCGACTATATATAATAAATATATAATATATTACTATATAATATATATATATGTTGTAACTTAGTATATATATGATATCTATATCATATTATATATATTTATACTTATATTATACCTATATATATATATAATATATATATATTATTATATATTCACTATATCTATATTTATATATATATATAGTATATATAATAGTAAATACTTATATATATATATATACTGCGTATATATATATATTTTTTTAGATAAATATATATATATGTATGTATAAATGAAGATTATAGCATCTTTTTTCCTTAATTTAGAATAATTTTAATTTATAGTTTTCCTATTTATATATAATATATATAATATATTATTACGTATATTATATATAAATTATATATATATACTATTATTATGATACAATCATACCCGTTCGCAATAGGTACCTACTATATTATATTATATACATACATATAGTTACTATACACCTACTGCTATTATATATCTACCAGCTATAAGATTAGCATCATATCACTTAACATAACCTTATACCTTATATATTAATATTATATATATCATATATATATATATATAGAAGACTTATGTATGGAAGTGATGCTAAGATTTTCAACCTCATGTAGCTTGGATGGTTCTTAGAACATTTTCCATGATATATATTTATATATATCATGGTAAATGTTTATCAGAGTATCTGATTATGCCCATATACATACCTATATATAATAATATAATACTTATTATAATATATAAATATAGTCACTACTCTTTTCTATATATAGTATATTGCAAGTAATTGTTATTCGCAGATGCCATATTAGAATATCTATTATATACTATATACTATAAACTATGTATATAATACGTAATATATAATTCACCTTAAGATATATAATAATTGATATTATATATATAATATATATCATACTTATATATCATAAGTATTATATTACCTATACATATATATATAACTTATATATATATATATACATAGTAGTATAGTATATTATTACTATATGTCATATATACATAGTTATACTAATACAGTTCTTATATATTATAACTTATAGTATAAATTCAGTCTCGTAGTACGTAGTATATCTACATATACTCTACCGTATGGCATAAATGTACTTGATCGTACATACATAAGCTTATAACTAGTATACATAGTACTATAGTATACTATAATAATATATATATATAAATATATATATATACAGTATATATAATACGACACTATTATATTATGAAGTTAATAGTACTAATATATGAGTTATATCATAAGTTATATAATATTATACGCTTATAACCATACTTTATATACTATATTATAGTATATATACTAAACTACTACTTATTACTACCTATATACGTATATCCTTATAATATATCAGTATTATATATCAGTACCATATATACAGCCTCATACTATGGATATTATATAATATTTAATACTAATATATTTAAAAAGAATATATATTATACTATACATAGCATCTATCATTACTAACTATAATAACTATAATATACTTATACTATACTATATTAGTCATATACATATTACGTACTCATAATTACTACTAAGATAAGATCATAGTATTATATATATAATATGCTATACAATTTTCAAACGATAAATCTTATAGTGTTTTTTTCGAGGGCAAGTGTACTTTATCGATACTAATATATTTTTTATTTATACTACTACTACCAAAAATAATCTAATATTATATATAATGTATATATACCCATATCACCATTATAGCAGCTGTACTATTATACTAGATATATTTCTCTCAAAACTATTACACCGGGTATGATATTGATATATTTTGACACCTGATCAAGTTACAGGATTATACCCATACAATGACGATCAGGTACCCATGATTATCAACTCAATCAGAAAAAACAACAGACTTTTACAACACGTAAGATATGGCATCTTATACTCACCTAACTCAACTCTCACACCGTCTTATGACACATCGATATGTCTAAGATTTCTTCAAAAACATAGAACAAATATAACACTTAACACATCGTCTACTTTCAGGTCCTACATTTGCAGATGCGTGGTTCTGCCTGATGTAGAATCAACAGCACTGCACTTCACATCTGTAAGTCTCGAATCAGAATTCTGTTTCTCAGAAACTCGTTAACTCCTTACAGAGCATATACCTCACAGAAATTTCTATCTTTTCTCATATCCTTTCCTTTTATCATACTCTTCTAAGTCCTCTACACTTTTTCCAGAAATTTTAACGAAACACTATCTGATTAATGTATAATCGATATAACTGGATAATGCACATATAGAACATCAAATATATTTATAATGTACTATCAGCTACTCACTTCATGTAGCCGGATAGCGTATATATATATGCGTCTACTATATACTTTTCCGCCTCACTGTTAACATCTACTATTCGCCTCTAATGCTTTCACATTTTAGTATAAATCTATATCATAGTTATGAACTACCTACATCACTATATTCTTAATACTATACTATATATACGATCATATACTATATACAATATTACTTACAGATATATCCGATATATATATTGAAGATACACCTATATATATATATTATATATTACTATAATTATATAGTATTAGTAATATCATATATATATAATCGCTCCTATATAACCTTATATATATATACTAGTAACTATACTATTAATAACTTAGCGCCTATTAGTCCATGTATAGTAGCCTATCACGTAGTTTACTAGTCTAAGTATACTATTATATATAGTATAAACGTATATTAATAACTGGTAATATAATATGGATGCTAGCTACTCTAGTATACTTATATATATACTATAGATATAACCTACTATAATATAGTATATATATACTATATAATAATAACTAGATATACTACTAACCTACTCTATTATATTATAGAATGTTCCCAAAGAGAACGCATAACCATTGACGAGGAAATTTACTATTTTCACATCCCTAACCCTTTGAAAGTGAAACAATTCATAAACCAATGGCAAACAGGCCCACACCAGAATTTCACCTCAATCATCCGAACTTACACGTTAAAACAGACTATAACACCTATGCTCACCCAAACCTTGCATACTAACTCCAATGTAACTACACAAAACCAATTTGGTACTACCTCCGACATTCTCCCCATGCATCATAAAATTCAAAACCACCAAATACAAACTTCAACTTAGCAAACATACAGAACATTAGCAAAAATAACGTACTGGACACACTTCGGCCAATTACATAGATATTGACCATTAAATCGCCATTCATAAACATCCAACTAAAATTTTCAAAATTTCCATCCTCTAATACCAAAAAAGCAGCTAACCAAAACATTCCCAGAGGAATCAGCATCAAAACAACTCTACAACAAACCCAACTCCTCAACACTCCCTAAAATTCGAACAACTTCAGTGTAATTAACAACAAGCCACAACCTCACTCAGAAAAATAACCACCCACATCGAACACCAAACTCTCACACAAAAAATTTGAAATTATAAACACACATACAAACCCTCACACACACGCACACACACTAGCAAGAGGGAAACCTCCCTCACAAGAACATCCAACACACGAATAACACCAGTAATGGTAAAACAACTAGGAAATACTGAAAAACATAGCACCAACAAACACTATACTAATGAATCCTAGAATAAAAAACACACACACAGAAACCCCCAATTCATCAAACAACACCAAACCTCCTCTCGCAGCCTCACTTTGCCCAGTCAAAGTCAAAACCCACCACACCCTCAAAACAGGAAAACAGTCAGTCAAACTCTCCGCTCCACGGACAAATAAAAATGCACACACGACCCCAACGATAAAATAACGCAAGCTGACTAGGAAAACATTACAAAGACCCTCAAAAACTCACCAGCAGCAGGCCCAGACAACATTTCAAACAAACAACTAAGGGCCAAAGCAATAACCCAATTAGCACAACTGTTACTTTCAGTCCTTCTAGCGCCTAAATTTCATTCCACCATCTGAACAAAAGCTAGATCACACCAAAGTTCGAAAACAAGGTAAAATACCATCTAACCCTTTTATTCCTATCCTCCTCATCTCTCTATTTTCAACGCTATGCAAATCTCTAGAGAAAATCATACTGAACAAAATAACACAACATCTTACCAAATACAAATTCAAAACAGCTTCAAACAAAACCACTCAACCACAACCTAACACACAAACATTATCCAACCCACAATCAATGATCTAGGCTTAAAATCCCACTACAAAAACAATAATCATACTACAACTCGAATTTAACTACAAGCTGTTTACTTATCAGCGATGCCTATACCTAACTTAATCGTTACAAAATAACAAAATCAAATATCCCCATTAACCTAAAGAAATGGATTTCCAACTTCCTATCAGGAGGAGCAGCACAAATACAAACAAACAACACAAAATCCTGAAGAGTACTAACCATCAAACGGAGTACTTTCAACTATTCACAGCCGATCTTCCCCCACAACCCAACAAACAGATCACACAGACATAACTTACGCAGATGACATTACCATAGCCACTACACATCAGAATCTAAACACTGACATAAATCTGACGCAACAATATATCAATTAACTTCAAACAAGGCTAACAGACAACAGAATGCCCGCCACTCCAAACAAATCATCAATCTTATTAATCACTACGGACCGCCAACTCAGCAACACACACCCTCAAATTCCCTTTAACAACATTCCCATACCTGCCAACAAAGCTCCCAAAATCCTCGGAGTAACACTTAACTTTCGTCTCACCTTTATAAAGCACATAAACAACATAATTTCATGATCAAAAAGGAAACTGAACATATTAAGAACCATCGCCGGCACAGACTTCACAAACAAAAAACAAACATCAACCACCATATACCAATAATACATACGCCCAACTTTAAACTAGGCCTTCCC
>JABUQX010014608.1:47500-52895 GCA_015478945.1 Trachelipus rathkii
CACTCGACTACTTAATGTATATACTAACATACACTTTAAGGTATGATTCCACCTACATAAATTACACCTTAACACTATAAAATAGTCTACTTTAAATTTCATATCTTACGGACGCCACTCCACTTTTGTTTACTCCTATGCACACATACATAATCCTACAGAACATCCAAATAATTTCTTATACCAACGCTTTTCCCAAACATCATATGTATTGAAGATTCTCCATATTACACATATACATTCACTACGCTACATTCTAAGAAAGCAAAGACACATATAATACTTTCTACTATTTTATAAAATAATCCTCATAGTAAACCCCTCCTCTCCCAAAAACAACTAATTCACATATCTAACTGATACTCTTCTAAATCACCTAATAAATCAGTGTTTACCTACAAGTCATAAGTGATATAAACATCATCTCTCTACCTATTATAGAGATAATAATCTTAATTTTTATAAAAAATAACAATATAAACCCACATTTCTTTATATAATCCATAACCTCAAAGAAGGATTCAGTACAAAAACCTATCTCTCTACAAATACCATGAGTCTAGTAACTTACAAACACGTCCCAGAGTCATAATCATATATCTCCCCAGATCCACTATACTCCTAGTCCATGTCTTATGTACTTGCTCGTAACCCTACTTTACCAAAGCCCAGATGCATACCAATAGCGCAATAAGCCAGCTGACAACTTTATCCACACCATAGAGTTACTCTCACCTATCTTCGAACACCCCTGGCCCGCACAGTTCGCAGCGCTCACCTCGCCGCGAGCAGATGACAAAGATCGAAGAAGATCAATCCCACAGATATAGAAGATTAAAGTATTAGTAGAGAGGAAGAAAGAGTCCCTCTCTGTCGTAGAAAAAATATGAGGTAACAGAGCAAGCCCCTCTACAAATAATCAATAGCAGAAGATCATATGAAACTGGTGTAGAGGCGGACGATGCCTGTGAACATCCTAGTCTAATCATGTTCACCCCCCATAGAAGATATCTCCACATCGTGAACCCATAACATACAAAGTATCCGGCAAACCTGAACCCGTAAAACTCCCGTAAAGAAAATTTCACTCTACGCCAATGAGAGACGACCTCAGAAGCGAAGAGACGTCTGTTCCCGATGTATTCTTGAGCTGGTTCACAGCTACGTTGCTATCGTAAGCAGGTGACGAATGAGTGCTTTCACCCTGAGATAGATCTTTAAAATTTTATCCCAATGACCTACTCTGAGTATAGACAATGTATTCGTAGCTATCAACTTTCCAGAATTATTTTCGATAAATATGTAATCGTTTATCATAATACTAAGAATAGTAATATATGTCATATATCATTATACAAAATAGTACATCATTTGCTTTACTTTCGATTTTTTGATTATATTTTGTCTCAGTCGTGTATCCTAATTTTCCTCTATATATAATACCCACTTGCTTTTGGTTATTATAATATAATTAAAAATATCTATATATAATATTATAATAACTTATTATATACTACTAAAATATATATGATAATTTTTTTCCTGTCCGTGACGAATGAAGTGAGCAGGTGAAATTATCAGTTTATAAGAACATATGTTATGAAAACCTAAAGAGATAATGCACATTTTTTTTACTTAAATAATTATCTATTGAGTATTATAGGATAATTAGTCAATTTGATATTTATTGTATTCTGGAACAAATTTATTTTCTAAAAAAAAATTTTAGGTAATTTAAATTTAAAATTTTCTTATGGAATATACAAAACATAGTTATCAAAGTTTAAAATAAAGAATGCATCGTTGCCGACTTATTATAAGCTCACCTGAAAAATTTATGTTGCATCGGACATAGTTAATAATAAAAATATATTATTAAATATTTCACTTTAATCAATACATTTGAATTTAAGGGTAAATGAAAATAATATATATGTATATTATATTTTATTGTACTAATATATTATTAATTAAATAATCATATATAATAATATAATATATATATTATCTAATATATATATATATATTATATATATATATATATAATATTAATATATATATATATATAATACATTATATAATAAATATATTATAATTATTAATATATATAATATAATATTTAATTATATATATATAATAATATATATATATATATATAATATATAATATATTAATATATAAATAAATATTTATATATAATTATATAATATAATAATATTAAATATTAAGATTATTTACATTTTCTTATATATTGGATATATAAAAAAAAATTAAATTAACTTTTGTAACTATTCCTTTATACGGTATACTATCATAGACTTTACTATAGTCTTCACATTTCTACTTAAAGTAATTGTTAACGTCCACCAATACTCAATACAATCGCTAAAGAATAAGATTCTTTTGTAACATCTTTTATAAGGAAGAGAGAGAAAGAAGATAACAAAAAACATCACAGGTTTGTGTACATGTGAGAACTAGGATGCTAGCAAAAATATAATATATATCTTAATATAGTTAATCTTGTCTAGAAGCTGAAGCGAGACGCACCTAAACTATGTAGTAGTTATTCGTACCTATAAAACAATGTGATATCTACAGTTCAAATCTATATGAATTTTAATATATATTTTTTTTTGTTATGTGGCTGTGATTTCACTTTTCTATGTGTTTTACATTTAAATTAAAATTTTCCTTCTACTGTATCCACTCAGAATATACACCTAATATTCTCTATATAGAATTTTAAATTGTTTAACTAACTGGTATATATAATAAGTTCTCATTTTATACTATACATATCTTCTAGTTGCATCAATTTTTAAAAGATTATAGGGATATAGTAAATTTACATAACATTTACTAATCTTATCAGCAAGCTTAAAGTATATGAAACTATCAACCTACATAAAATCACATTCTATCTCAAACCGATAAAGAAAATGATATTTTATGGAAGACAACTAATATTATCTATATTATATTTTTATATGAGATTAAAAGAAAAAAAAAGCAAATAAAAAAACTGTTTACGTTTTAATTCGTTATACTTAAGAGAACAGAGAGAGTGTAACAAGTATTATATTTTATTAATCGAAGTGAATGCTTCACTAGCAACAACATACACTAGCTAACTCACATTACCGAACTTAATCACATAGTAACTAAGGGACTCACATCGTATATATCCTAACACCAGAAAAAACAATCCACAAATTGTGTAGTATTTTGAGTAAAATCATAATGTTCATAAATATAGCTATCTAATGTGAATGTCAAAATTCTTTATTTTTCTAAAAAGTTGCTCTAATTTTAATTTATTTTATAATATTTCATTATTTAAATACTATTTATTTACATTGAGAGTAATTAAAAAAAATTAAGAATAGACGCTTATCACCTTCCCTATCTTAATGACACGATGGACAACAAGAGCAGTAAAGGGGAAACCAAAGAGACGGTCAGTTCCGTTTACACTCATTTCCCTCACGCCACGCTGTTACTACACTTCTAACGTTAACACAGAAGAAGAATCACTGTCTCGCTTCTTTTCCTTTACCACTGTATATTTTTTGTCTTACCCACTCTAATGTACGGATAAAATGATATTCATAGTCATATATATCAGAGATTAAACATAAAAAGAAATAATTTAATTATTCTGCTTTTTTCCAACTACGCCAACAAATAATATATGTATTATACTCTCATTAATTATACATAAGTAATAATAAGTATATATAACATATTTACCTTATTAAAATTTTATTCATAATTTATTTATCTTCACGATTAATATATATTACTGATTCTCCTACAAAAACATCTAAAAATATCTATTCTTGTGTAATTATAATTATTTCTCACCAAATAATTCAATAGGTATTGAATGAGAAGAGTTCTAATTCCGTATTCCTGGTTTTATGAGCAATATCATCAGTTTAAAGTTATAGTACCATAATAATTTACTAACATGAACATAACACATATAGACGATCAGATACACTTAACAGGCTAAGTGCGATAATTATATTAATATATATATATATATAAGATAAGTTATATATATATATAATATATAGTATATTATAATATATATATATAATATAGAATATTAAAAATATATATAAATGATATAGTAATATATTTAAATTAATATATATTAATAAATTAATAATATATATTAATTAATATATAATATAATACTA
This sequence comes from Trachelipus rathkii, assembly GCA_015478945.1. Lineage (NCBI taxonomy): Eukaryota > Metazoa > Arthropoda > Malacostraca > Isopoda > Trachelipodidae > Trachelipus > Trachelipus rathkii. Next base: position 51,709 of record JABUQX010014608.1, read on the forward strand.
CTATATATATATATATATATATTTATAATATATCATATATATATATATTAATAATATATTTATATATAAAAATTATACATATACTATATATACTATATATACTATTATTATATTATATAATATATATATTATATATATTATATTACTCTATAATATACTATATTAATATACTATATATATATACTTTCGTTTCTACTACTTTTCTCGACATTCACTTTCTTATGTATTTTTTCGTGTGGGCGCTACAGTACTGTTAAAAAAAAAAAAAAAAAAAAAAAAAAACAGTATATTCTCCTTTTAACTTATTATTATATTAATTTCATTAATAACATCTCTAATTAAAATAAGGATTTATACGATGTACAATCGGCTTCAGATATTTCCCACCCACCTCTATTTAATTAAATATCGAAAGTGGCTTGGGTCCAATATTTTTTCTTCAGAGGCCCACGCCAGTTTATGCATATTATAATACTATATATATTATATATATATGATTAATATTGATATATATATATATTATACCTATATTGTATATATATATATAATATATATAATACTATATACTATAATCATATAATAATATAATATAATATTAATATTATATAATATCGTATTAAGAATATTCATTTTTTTTTCTTCGGAGGCCACGCACTTGCCATATACCTACTATATATATATATATATAATATATATATATATATATAACTATATATATATATTTATATATTAATATATATATATATATATTTATATATTTATATAATATATATATATAATATATATCATAATATATATATATATATATATAATAATTATATTAATATATATATTCTATATATATATATAAAGTATTCATGAGAATACTTCATTTTCTTTTTCTTCAAATCCGTCCCCGACGGACCACTCATTTGTCATATATACTATATATATCTTATATATAATACTCACTAACTTATACCAATATAATTATATATACTATATATATATATTATATATATATTTAATTAATAATATATTTATAATTACATTACTAATATAATATATATATATAATATAATATTAATAATAATATATTATATATATATATATATATTCTAATATATAATATAATAATGATGACCTTTATTTAAGAAACCATTACATACTGGACCAACCTATAAAATTTTTTTTTAATATTTTGCTGC
>JABUQX010014609.1:0-31503 GCA_015478945.1 Trachelipus rathkii
ATAGAAAATTAATCCACTTAATTGAAAAAAAATGTGATTTTTTTAACTTCGACTTCAGATCCTAATTGAAAAAATTGTGTAGAAATTTATTCTATTGCTGAATTGTAACACTCGAGTATGTAGCGTTTAAACACTGCCAAATGTAAAATTTTGATCCAAACAGTAATTAGTGGCTATAAGCACTTGGGCTAACTCGGTTCCGGATAGATAGCACTAAACCACACCGTTAAAAATTATTTGAAATGATTTGTAATGAAATTTCGGACCACCATTGTTTTTTTCGTATTTTACGTATTAGTATTGAACATTTTTATTACTCTATTTATAATTATTATTTAAATATATATAATACGTTTAATTTATTATTATAAGGAGGTTAAGAAGAGAATAATAAGTGGGACTATTGTTATATTTTAAAAATTATCCGAGAGTTTCAAAGTGTCGAATTTTTTGGGCGAGAGGTGTAATCGGACCACTCTTATTTTGTAATTTCTTATTTTATGGATCATTTATTGACATTGTTAGATTAGGCTTATAACTGAAATTTAATAATGATATTAATAAATTTGTTTATATTAAAGAACAATATTTAAAATTATATATATTGGAATAATTATATTGTATAATAGAAGGTGAATTTATATACTATTGATGTATTCGATTCACTTCTCCGTCAGAATTTTGGTGGAGGGTTTTGATCGATCAACTTTTTCTCTCACACAAGAAGTCAAAGACAGTAATGACTTTTAATGATAAGACCTTTAATGAAAACTAGTATTAATTTAGAAATTACAATTAAATCCTATTTTTTGTGTGCTGTAGACTTTTACTATTATTTGTGGCCTTTGTGAATTTCAGGGGGGAAATAGAAATTTCCAAATAAGTTTGCAATTAGGGGAACATCGGGAGATCGAAGTTATATTTTGGCCTAAGTGAAGTTCTCAAGTCACCTCTCGTCCAGACACTTGTTATATATTATTATATTATATATATATATTATATATATAGAGAGTTTGATTATATTATTATTATTTTGTGTATATTTATATTATATATAGAGAGGATAATAGGTTGATTATGTATAAATATCATTAGATGCCATTCTGATAAATTATTAAATATATTATATACGTTGAGTATCTTATAATTGAGTATTTATATATATTGATATTGTATATTGTGCGCCTTTTAATTTTGTTACTGTGAATGTAATTCAGTAAGATATTCTATCTCGAAATAGGTATGACCACTTTCTTACGAGAAAAAGAGTCGGCGTTGGGAATAAGGGGATTAGTTTGCTGTTTGAGATTAAGTGATACCTAAAGTAGTTGTCCAAGTCACCCTGCCTGACACTTATATTTTATTTAGTAGGAATATATTTTAATATTAATTCTATTATATATTATAATTATTATTATATATTTATTAGATATTAGTTATATATAGTTATATATATTATTATATAGGTATTTATTATTTTATTATATATATTAATTTTATTATTTGTTATATTTATTTTAATTATTGAATGTTATAATGCAGATCTGTAATTTTTTTATTTTATGACACTTTTACATGTAGATAATAACAATTACATAATTGCTGTTATGATCATATAATAATCTTAATTATCCTATGAATGGTGATTATAATATAATATATATTATATATTGATTTATTTATTTATTATATTTATAGTTTTTTATTGTTTTAATTATATATGTATATTAATAATAATAATATTTATATATATATTATTTATTATTATATATATATACTATATATATATATATACTTAATATATATATGATAATTAGTACCGTAAACGGGAGTAATTCAGTTTCTATCATTTGTTGGCTTTTTCGGTGGTACTTCATACGTTTGGTGGTCAGTTGGTTTTCCATTGTGGCTTCAGAAATGTTAAGCTCGTATGACGATTGTTTATATATATTAATGGATTTTTCTTATTAAGAGATGTAAAAATTAATATATTGGTTTTTATAGTTCTGCTTATGGTATTAATTTGTTGTTTTGATGAAACCTTTAATTTAGAGTATTCTCAATTAATTTTGTGCTGGATTTTGGTTTTTTTTTTTTTATCTTGAGCACTATATAATCGGTGTATAATTTATAGGTCTTAATTTGCTAGAATCTAATCAATGGTCAGGAAATTTATGTAGTCCTACTTATTTATTTTGGTTACCAAGTAATATATGTATTCTTAAAAATAGTTTCATAACTTAAATGCAATCATTTTGGAGGTTCTATTTCGATGTCATGTCCAGAGATAAATATTTTATTTAGTAGAATTAATTGTAGGCACAGGGCAATTAGGTTTCTCTCAAGGTTATAGTAAATTTGCAAGTGGGGCAATTTCAGGTATCCACATGATTCTTATCTATTAAGATTGGAAAGTTTTTAGAGACTCGTTTAGAAAAAGGTTTTCGAACTGTTATTTGTATCCTTATAATGAAATTTAATTTTTATAACAACTTTTTTATACTAGCAAGATAGGTAGGATAATGTTGTTCCCACATATGGCGTCCTAATTTATATCTTGTACAATTTTTTGGCTAGCAAGATTTTGTTTGGTTGCAGCAGTTACGTGGTTTATTGTTTCTTTTGTGTAAAAGTAACTAGCGGCGAGATTGTGTGTGTCATCTTGATAACGTGATGTATCTTAAGACTTAACTTCTCTGTTGTTATGATTTGTTTATGTACAATGAAATGAGTAAATTTAACATTAGGAAGCCAATTGTTTAATTCATATTTTGCAGTTGGTTGCTGTATCGTTAGAACGTGAAGGGATTGCGCGCGTGAAAGAGCGTCTCAGAAGTTTTGATATCTGTTTTTGTCTCAAACCGCGGTTTTGCTGTTTCTTGTTTTGAGTGGTCTAAACAGGTGGCTTAGAGACTCTTGTATAAACGAAACGTCTCTTACTTCTATAACAAGTTTAAAATAATTTCGCTTAATTCGTTTACTGTATTTTTATTATATCAATATAAAGAAGAATTTGCCAGACCTTACATTGTTTTTGATGAATTGGATTTGTGTTAAATCTTTCGTCTTTGTCAAATGGTGAAAGTAATGATCATTGTAACAACATCTTTGCTTTTACTTCAATATTCGTAAAAGGAATTTCCTTAATTTCTGGTGGTAATATAGATATGTACAAGAAGTAATTAAAGGGATAAGTTCCTTACTGTTTGGTTGAGGCAAGTTTGTTACTGAATTCGGTGCGTGTTGTTAATTCATTATAACGAACGCAAATTCAGAAAGAGGCGATATTTATTTAGTTCACAACGCCATATTTTTAATCATATATATATTGTATATATTATCCATTAGGTTTATTAAAAAGATTGACCTATTAAACACTTGAGGCTGCGTTCATAAGATTTTTTTCATAGACATATCGTAAAGAATCGTAATAGATAAAGAATGCTCTAACTAAATCGTAAAGATTTCCTTAATTTATGTCTGGTAATAAATGTTATATTGAATAAAAAAGAATTTAGGAGGCAACCTTTTACAGAAATTTAATGTGAAATATCTCTTACGGATATTTATTGCTTGGATAGTAATAATAAGTTTATCAGTATTTCTTTGTTATGACTTTGCTCAATATATTATATTGGGAATCTTCCGCTTCCTCTCTTCCCTGTATTCGTTCCCCTGAGGTATATTTTTTGTGGTGAATAAATATTTTTGCGCTATTGGAAAATACGCCATGACCATCGAAATGATTTTGCATTCTATCTAACACTAGTATGTAGTTGTTAAAACCTTAAAAATCAGAATTGATGATTAGCTACTGTTTTTCAAGGATAGTTTAATAGGAACGCCCTATGTGCGCAAAACATCCCCATTTAGATCTTTAATGAGGATTTTCTTGATGTGGGATGGTTGAAAATTTGAAGTATTGACGATTATTGGTCCTAGTCGCCCCCCAAAATCATAAGGGTGCAAATTCGGTCCATCTTGTTGCTTTATCGTGCTTCCTATACATTAAAAATTCCTATTATTATATTATATACGTATATTTATCAATATATCTAAGCGAAAGCCATAAATTGTTAAATATTAACATATTAAAAAAAAAATATAATTTTTGAAAAAAAAAAAAAAAATTATGTCTCACATAAACCTTTAATCATACTTAGCATATTTGCGAAATAAAATACGTATTCGTATTGAATAGATTCTGATATAGGAACAAAGTACTTAGAATAACTGGTTATGTTATAAAGTTTAATTAATAATTTTAAAAATATTAATTAAAAACTAATAAAATTATAAAATCCTCACCTGAACCTTTCTAATGAAACAACATATAGGGAAAAATAAGATCTAATTATAATCAAAATATATAGAAGTGCACTATCTGAAGTTTTTGGATAAATGTATTTCCAAAAAGAAACCCTGATAACTATATTATGGGGACTATTGCGTGGTACAAACCATAAATTAATTTTATTTTTTGGATAAATTAATATCGATCGAAGAGGAAAATTTCTCTACAATATTTGTTTTGATACCATCAAAGTATAAAAGATTTTATGACATTTTATGTAATTTCTTCCAAATATTATGAATAATCAATTTAATGAGGAAGTTTAAACAACCGAGAAGCAAGAAAATACTAACTAAAGAAATTCTAGCACTTTTATTTCACTAAAATACTTGCCATACTCACACATGTTAATTTTATGAAAAAACTCACAAATAGCAGCAATATATAATAGTTTTATATTTTGATTTTATTTCCAAATCTCAACTTTTTTCTCTCCATAAAATTTTAACAAAATATCTTTTTTATGAATTATGTTTTTATTATATTTGCTATGAAAATTTAATACGCGAAATGTTAGTTCATGTATATTACAAAATTTAGAAAAACAAAAAAGAAAAGTATAAAATTGTGTAATGGATTTTTTGAATTATACCTACCGAAATAAGGCAGCTGTATGTAAAAAAAATTTTTTTTTTAGTAAAATAGTCAAGAAGTTTGATAACTGTGAGCAGTTGGCAAAACCGCTTGGGGTATACATAAACAAAATGTTATGATGAGAAAGTGGGAGAAGTGTGGTATCTTAGCCAATTTTAACCAAATTGTAAAATTAATTATAACAAATTTTTAAAAGTAAAAAACGTATATGCCTATCAAATTTTTGAATTTTTTTTTTTTATTTTTTTTTTACTAAAAAATTAAGAAAAATCGCATAACTTTTTATTATATATTCCGATTAATACGAACTTTAACAGAGCAATGTATATAACCTTGAAAGGATCCACATTGCTGTTAAGATAAAATTTTTTTTATAACCAAACACTTTTGCTGCTGTTCATTGGGAAAAACATAAAATTTAAAAAGTAATTTCCGACGTGATGAGGCAGCAAAACCATTGGGCGTACAGAAAGTTTATCTAAATATAAAAGGATGTGTTATATCTGTCGAGGTTATAAAAAGTGCACAAAAAAGTTTCATTCCTATCAGACTGAATAATGAAAATGTGCTATGATGACACCTAAATTACCTTAAAAAATTGGGCAACTCAAACAATGAAAAAACCATGAAAAACTTAATTATTATTTAATATAACGATCAGTTTGAATATTCAGAGCATTTATATCCAAATTGGGGAAGTGAATAAGATTTTTTCTATGCCAAATCACAGATTTGTCACTGCATCATGGGAAAACATTTTGAAGTTTTCAAAAGTTTTTTCGTGATCAGCGGCAAAACTGTTGGGCATATCAAATATATCTAAATAAATATGTATATCTTATGTAGAGGTACGCAAGCTTGTGAAGTTTCAATGCAATGAGTATATAATAAATAAAGTTATATTCCACCAGTTCTAAATTTTTTTTTTTTTTTTTTTTTTTTTTTTTTTTTTTTGCTACAAAAAAAAATTCATTATGATTTTTTTTTTGTTCAATATAAACAATTAGTTTAGATCATAAACTACTAGGCAAGGTTTACATTTTTATTTTATTAGATAAATGTTTTGTAAACTAAAGGGGTTTGCTAGAATATGACTCGAAACTTTTAAAAATTTGAAAATTTTCCATGCACAACGGCAAATCTACTTCTCTTCGTATAAATAATGTATTTAAACAAAAAATGTGTATCTTCACCCAACTATATCTATGCTCCCAAAGTTTTCAGTGCTGCTTACTATATGAATAGAAAAAAAAATTGGGATATATTCCTAATGACTTGCCAAAATTGAACCCCTCCCAACCCTTCTTATCCCCCTGTATATTAATGAATAAAATATTTTTTGCCTATTGAAAAATACCACAGACATTCGAAAAGAGCATTCAATTATCTACACTAGATTGAGATGTTAAAACCTATAAAATCAATGAATTGAATGATTACTACTACTAATTTCCAAAGATTAGGAACCCTATATGCAACAATCTAACCCATAACTTTAAATGAGGATCTTAGGGAATGTTGAAAATTGAAGTTAGAAAACCGGAATTGTCCATCCAGCCCCCCAAAATCGTGGGGCAAATCAGTCCACTTTACTTATATTGCGTTTACATATTCTATCCTATATATATTAAATATATACAAATACAATTAATTCTAATTCTACTTCCCATAAAGGATAATATTGGTTCTATGGACAGAAACACTGTCTTTTGACAAAAAGAGAAAAAAATATGATCTCTTACAAACCTTAGGAGACGAAGTGATACAAGTCCATAACTTTATTTGAAACCTTATTCCGATATTGAAAGATTCTCGATTAGGACAAGTTACTCTAGAATAACTGGTTATGTTTAAATCAGGTTTATTAATAAATTTAAAAATAATTAAAGATAATAAATATAATCCTCAATCCTGACCTTTTCTATTGAACAACAATAGGAAGAAATAAGATCTAATAATTCAAATAAAGAGTTGCTACTGAGGGTTTGGAAAAGTATTTCCAAAGAGAAATGCTTTTCCCAAAAAGAATTAATGGGACTATATGCGTGTAGCACAATAATTTAATTATTTAATTTTGGATAAATTTTACCCAACCAATCGAAAGAGGAAAGATTTCTCTACAATATTGTTTTCACGATGACATCATGTAAAAAAGTGTTTAAGATTTATGTATTTCTAATCCCAAAATATCAATGAATCATAAGGCATTTAAATAGCCTAATATTTTAACTATGATATTCTACTAAATCTACAAATAAAGTTTTTGGAAATCGGATTTCAATCTAATACTGTGCCCAATATAAACACATTGCTTTAATGAAATAAACTCATCAAATAGCAGCAATATATATAGAGAAAATATTATTGAGATTTTTTTTTTCCCAAATCTCCCAATTTTTTTCTCTCAATAAATTAAAAAGTTATCCGAAAATATATATCCAAAAGTTTTATATTTGCATAGAATTTAACGCGAAAATTGATAGTTCAATGTAGGTATCTACAAAATTAAAACAAATAAAAAAAAAGTATATAAATATTTGTGTTGGATTTATTTGTTATTTCCATACCGAAATAATACGCAGCTGTATCGTAAATAAATTTTTTTTTAGTAAAATGTCAAGAATGTTGTACTGTGAGCAGTGGCAAAACCGCTGGATTTATACAATCAAATTTATATAAATGGAAAAGTATGCATCTCATTTTTTACAAGTGTATAAAAATTTAATTATAATTCAATGAAATAGTAAAAAAAGTTATATGGCATCAATTATTTGAATTTTTTTTTTTTAATTTTTAATTTTAAACTAAAAAAAGAAAGAAATCGCTAAATAACTCTTTTTATATATATCCGATTAATACGTAAACTTTCAGTAGCATGTCTTCCTTTTTTGGCGTTCTATGTTAAGAATAATTTTTATTTTATACCAAACACTTTTTAGCTGCTGTTCATGGGAAATACATAAATTTTAAAAAGTTTTCCGCGTGAGTAGCAGCAAAACCATTGGACGTTCTGAAAGTTTTAATCTAAATTTAAAAAGATGTGTTATACCCAATTTTTATTTTAGTCAAAAAAAGTTTCATTCCCATGTAAAATAAAAAAATAAAAATAATAAAAATAATTCAGATGAATAATGAAAATGTTGCATGACACCAATCTAAAAAAAAATTTGGGCAACTCAAAATGAAAAACCATGAATAAAACTTAATTATTATTTATACGATCAGTTTGAAATAACAGAGCATTTATAATTGGGAGTGAATAAAGATTTTTTCTATGCAAATCAATTGTCACTGCTACATTTGTGGAAAAACATTTAATTGAATGTTTCAAAAGTTTTTCGTGATCAAGCGGCAAAACGTTTGGGACATTAATTCAAATATAAGTCTAATATAAAAATATGTTATATCTTGGTAGATTTAGTATCTGCAAGGCTGTGCTGAAAAGGTTTCAATTTGGGGTATAACAAAAAAATTCAGCGGGTCAATCAATTTACTAATCCTTTTTTTTTTTTTTTTTCTTTTTCTTCCATTTTTTTTTGATTGCATCAGGCAAAAACCACTCCTTTAGAGATTTAACAAAAAAAACAATTAAATTCAAAACAAAATAAAATGTTGAATACAGATCAAATAGTAGTAGTAATATATATGAAATCTAATAAGTAATATAGTATTGTATTTGAATTAGTATAGTATGATGTAAAAAAAATATAAATGAGAGAGAGAGAATGATGAGATGCAAATAAAAAAAAAAAAAATCATGATAGGTAAATTTTAATTTAGTATCACAATTGATAGATAAGGCATGCAGTACGACTAATTCAGTTATATCTATTACTATCTAATAGCGGCTATTGAAACATGTGTCAAGGTACGTAACTATGATCGTATCTCAGACTAAACAGATGTTTTAGAGTAAACTACAACATATGGAGTTTGATTGAGTATTGTCACTCAACGTGCATATAGGTGAACCACTTTTAGAACTTAGTGAAATTTTCCTCGACCGACAGAGGGCGAGAGAATCTGTCTACCTAACACAACGATATCTATAATAGAATAATATCTTACAAAATCATTTAAAAATCGTGTAATGGTACTTGCCCAAGCGGGGATACCTCTCGTTGCTTCGCGCCACAAAGTATGTTTAGTAGTAATAAGTCGCAATGCACAATAATTATAAAAGGCTTCTATCAATAGAAAAATTTTTGGCTTTATATGACTTGCACTAAAATAAATATGATAGGCGCGCTTTCCTTTTTTCATACTGGTAATTTTTATTTTGGGTTGGATTCTCTTTTAATCGCCGGCCTGTTATGGTATGTATATTAGGATATAAATATATTTTAATTTGCTACTTAATATGTAAATGATACCCAATCCAGCATCGAATGAGATGCATGCAATTCTTTACACTATAGATGAGTGTTAAAAGCCTAAAAATCATAGAGAATTGATTGAATTACTACCTTTCAAAATTTATATGTTTTGGAAAAATAAATCAATTAGTGTAAAAATTGACATAACATTTAATAATTCTTAGACAATCTAGATCAACTGAAGATCTAACCAATCTTCCATGGATGTATGAATTAATAATTTTATAATGGGAAGGTACAGGTATGCAGGAACTAAATCCTTAAATGCTAGTTTATCGACGAAGCTGTATGAAATGTCTATGAATTTTGATTGTTAAGTAAAAAATGGCGAAGAGATTATTTGGTTTGCGAGTAGGTTTATGTGCACTCGTAATTTTATTCGGCAGGAATTCTTGGAATACCTTAACAAATTAGGTATCCTATGTAAAATGATTTTAATCGTCTTAAAAAGCTATAGTGTAGGTAACCTCAGTGTAATGTCACTAATAAAAAGAGAAGAATGTATAGAAAGTTTATAGAACGATGTCCCAGGTTTCCAAAACTAACTGCACATTGAATTATGTCTGGACGCCAAAATACTAAAATATTACTGAATGACTTCAGAAAGGACATTCTCCTACTTCTACTGCAACTACCCTTGGAATTACTCTTTCTTTGACAATGAATAAGATTAGTATTTATCAATGTTCAGGGAAATTTATTGATCTTACAACCAGTAAACACGATTTTTAAAACAACTATTTGCAATCTTTCCCTTTTATATCACTCTAAAGAAAATAATCTCTGATAACCTGTTCACTTTTTAAAAAGGCTAGTAGCTATTTAAAGTAGTTGTTTTGCATATGGTCTGTCTATAGGTGCAAATTATTTGAAGGAGAATGGATTATAATATATCTTGGCAATTCCACAGTAGGTTATTCTCCTAAAATTCTAGGAGTAGCAGAGAGAATTGTGGGGTTAAATAAAAAAATCTTATTACCCTACTCCTTAAGGGCTAAGATCGAAATCTCTGGTAGTACTTCTTCGAGCTTAGTGAAAGAAATGATGCTATGCTATTATCGTCCATCATTAACTTATTGGCTTATACCAAGACCATCTATATGAATTGGTATAATATCACCTTTTATTATTGTTATAATATTTTTACTGGATATAAAATACACTTTTTATACCAATCTGCGAAAAAGGTGTCAAAGTTTCTATCTAATGAAAGAGGGTAAACTTGTTGATCCAAATTATCTCCTATGATCATATAAATCTATATAAAAAACTTTAAAAACTCTATCCATCAAATTAAGGTAACAAAAAATAAATGGAGATGACCATATCTCTTGGGTTTAACAGATAAGAGAGAATAGCACATCCAACCCACTAATCACTAAAAACAAACTAAAAATTGGAGAAAAAATTGTGTTGCTAAATGAAATCTTGGAACAAATTTTCCCCAGAAAATGTTTTTTGGAAGTTATAGATCTAGAATTATTGAATATGATGTTCTCCTTTATGATAGGTATTTATAAGACATGTGCTGTACAAAGCTGGCCACAGGGTACATCATGTCCCAGGAATATGAACATGTTTAAAAGTCCTTTACCCTTAGAAAATTTCCCTCAACTAAAGACTTGATCCCAGACCTTACAAATTGAATGAAAACGACTTTACCCAAAAATGACTTCCTCAATAAGAACACTTTAATACAAACTAAAAGAGTTGCGGCTGAATTAAGTTTCAAAATATAATTAAAAAACCACTTATTAAACATGACTTGGATTTAACTCTTTAGTTTTAAAGTAAGCACTGGGAGAGATTCCGTTAAAAATATTAAGAAAGGTTAACTCCGTTAGGTAAGATAATTATAGATATGATATATAGTATATGAAGAAAAAAAATATATGTTTTTGAGGGGCTAGTAGTTAACTTTACTACAAGCTATTGAAGTCATTGAACAATCAACAAAATATCTCTGGATTTTAAATTTGTTAAACATGGAAGTTAAAATACCAATTAGGATCATATGTTGAGAAAATTGTAAAGAACAAGAAAAAACCACTAAATTGACCAAAGAGATTATAATTCCATCCCTTCAGCATACTTCCTCAATCTACAAGACCTCTGCCACACTTGTTTCCAGTGGGTCTGAAATCTGAGAGAATAATACTACCCTCAAAAAAATGGAGAGGAGTTTATTATTAGAATTTATTCGATCAAATTGTGCTTTTTTACCTAAAACTCTGTAAAATATCCCTTAACTTATAAGGACCCATATTAACTTAGATCCCTAATTTTAAAAATCACAATTTTTTTTTATACAGCATATGACTTACCTTGTACAAGTAGATTATTTGAGAATCGCAATATGTCTGTTTTGTAATTTCTTATTAAAAAGATTCATTGTGTAAATATTTACATGCCTTGAAAAAACAGTAGTTTTTCACAGTCAGTGGACAAGGTTGAAAACAAACTGACTAAAGAATGCTCATCTCTGGATACATTTAATTCTGCTTCTCTCTTCTGATTCTTCCAACAAAATCCACCTGATCCATATCCCTTTTCTCTATCAACTTCTGGTAGTCATGTCTTTAACCCAACCTAGCCTTTTTCTCTACCATCTTCTGGTGGTTATGTTTTACCCAAATCTAACCTAGCCTAACCTTTTTCTCAACCAACTCCTGGTGTGGTCATGTCTTTACCATAACCAACCCAATCTAAGCTTTTCTCTACCAACTTCTGGTGGTCATATCTTTAGTCTAACCCCTAACCTAACCTAACCTTTTTCTCAACCAACTCTTGGTGGTGAACATGACTTTATCCTAACCCATATCTAAGCTTATTCTCTTACCAACTCCTCTGGTGTATCATATCTTATGTCTAACCTAGCTCGTAACTTAACCGTTTTTTTACTACAACTGCTGGTCGGTCATGTCCTTAGCCTGATAGCCTAGAAATTATTTTGTGGAGAAGATGATATCTGCCTTGTTGAAAGGTTGAAAAAGAAAAAAGAATTATTTGTTTTAAGAAAAAGCAATTTAGCAAATGTACAAGAACTCTAGTTCTCTCTTTTTTTATTTTTTCCCCATAGAAGAATTGGAAAAGACATTGTACCAATTTTTGGCCTTAAGGGTAATTCAGTCCCATTTTGAGTTTGAATTACAATAAAAAATCGTTGTAACAGCCAAAAAAAACAAAAAAGAAATATGATCAATTTGGGGCTATAGACTAATTAGTGTATAGACTACAACGTAGATATTATCTACATCATTTAGAAAAATTAAGGAACCCAGTTTCAATAAGAGAATTATTTGTATTAATCATTTTTAATTGTTTATCAGTCAGGAAAAGGTTTAATCCTTGCATGAGATATTTTAACAGATAATATTTTGAATCAATTATTAATTGGACACTTAGAGGGAGATGAATATTAAGGTGAAGCTCACATTGGAAAAAGTGTTCAGAAGAATCCAAAATGTCAAGCTTTGAAAGAGATGCGATTGTTTGGAAGAAGTTCCGGTAAGAAAGTTAATTATTTGCTTTATTATATTTGATCTAGCAAAGATTATTATTATTATTATATTATTAATTATTATATATTATTATTATTATTATTATTATAATTTTTATTTTATTATTATGTATATCCTTTATTATTAATTATTATAATTATTGAGTGATTATTATATATTACTAAAACTATTCATTTACATTATTTTTTTTTTTTCCACAGAAAGAAACAATTGACTCACTGATACATATCAAGATGAACTTGAAATAAAAGATGAGTTAAAAGATGAACACTATTGCTCTTTTTGATGAGAATATTTGGAGACTGATGCATCATATTGAAAATATAATCATAAATAGAGAGAAAGTCAGAGGTAAAGAAATAGAAGAATTTATAAATGTATATGTTGTATTGTGACTTTTTTTATGAAAATTTGATATAAATTCTTTTTTATATTTCTATTTTCATTAATTATATTTATTTTATATCATTAGTGTGATAAAATTTTTCGTAACTTTGTTATCCTAGTTACATGGTCACAATTTGGAAGTTAAAATAGTGCCATCATTTTTTGAAAATACTATAATTTCCCTATTCTTGTATTAAGATATGACCTTTTGAATATCGCATGAAGAGAATTTTTGGAAGAGAAAAGCATTCTTTATTTTTTTTCTTTTAATCTTAACATTTTTGTCCACAAAAACACATTTCCCCATAGTTCAACAATACTCTTATTTGCTTCAAATAAAATTTCCTGTTAATTTAGCACTTAGTTCTATGCGTCAGGGAGTTGCGGATCTTCATCTCGGCAAAATAACATTTACATTTCTCATTATTTTTTCTATTTATCAATAAAATCTGATTTCTTTTCTTTTCTTATTCAGAGAAGTGATTCTGATGACATTTGAACAATCCTACTCTTTATTTCTTCCTGAAATTCAATTGTCTGCTTTGACATAACATGGAAAGACTTAGAAAAAAAAACCAATGTTGCAGGTTTTGTTATATATTATAGCTAACAAACGAAAAATTGTAATAAAATGAAATTTAATCTTATGGTATAAATTATTATCATCAAATCATCATCAATCATCCTCAGCATCACTCCTTTCCCAGATTGTTTTGAGGTGGGCAGCCATATACCGTTACAGAAAAGTAGTAGAAGAACTATGATCATATATCCCTAGCATTTACCTTACATACCTTTACCTTTAGGCGAGAGCTTGTTGCAGTACAAAAAATGAACCGCTAGGGCCTTTCATGAGACAAGTAAGACGGAAACTTAATTCGAGTCTTGTTTGTACTCTTCATCAAAAATAAGGGTTTCTTCATACTCTTGGATCAGGCAGCCTATTCTACTCTATTATGCACTTTCTCTTTCGTCTCTGCCCATATCGGGAGTTCTAACGTTCAGACATTCCTCTACTGATCTCAATCCACTTTTTTCTTCAAGTTTCCAAGCCGGTTGATTCCCAGCGTACTCACCACTTATATTCTTATATTTCTATCATTCTTCTTTCCTTATGTCTAAACCATCTTAATATAGCCTACTAGTTTATCCTCTCATTTACGCTCTTTCTTACACACCAGACATCCTCCTTACACGTTCATCGATCTCATTAATTGTTCAATTCTACACTCTAAAACGACCAAGATTGTCTATTGTAGATTTGCAACTGAGATCTATACCTCTTTATTCCACACCATAGTGTTCACTACTATACCCGTAGACACCCCGAGACTAACACATAAACCCTCAATTTATAAAACCCTTGCTGCCTGCTTCAAGACTTAGTCCCTTTATTTCCTCCCAAATATCTAATTGCACCAGCCACTTTCAAATACGACACGCTGGCATATCCTTTCTCCACTTATCAATCCTAGAATATATTATTAAATATCTTTATCTCTGCTCACCATCCACATAACTTCACAAGCAAGACTTTCCTCACTCCACTACCATCCCTTACCCTAATCCACATTTATTTCAACATTTCTTTTACACACCCTGCCAAACCACTCTACCAGTCCTCTTAAACCTCTCAGAATCGCCCACATCCAAAATGACACACCTGTATACCATTCGGGCATTTCCACTCTGTTCCATCTCTTCCATCACTTCTAAATAACTTCCCTTAACAATCCTTCATCATAACTTAAATTCTTCATCACCCCATCCCATTAGTTATAGCAAATTTAAAATTATAACATAAGTAGACATAATTACAATTAACAGGCCTACTCACTATGTGATATTAAATCCATACGCTTTTTCAATTCATTATAATTCTTTCTTGAATCCTTAAAATTCAAAGCTCCCTATCGCACCAACAACCAATTATCAATTATCACATCTAGTTACATAGAGTTCCCCTTTAACCTTTTCAAATACTCCTGTTATGAAAGCCCAATAAAGCCTAAATACAATTTATTAATTTCATATCTTCTATACAAAGCTAACACACTAGCTCACCTAAAAAAAAATGATAGTAAAATTGAACGAAAATATATATATATGATTTATATTATATTAATATATATATATATATATAATAATATATATATATATAATATATATATATAATATATATTAATATATAATATTAAATTATATATATATATATTATATATTAATATTATATAATATATATTATAGTATATAATATTAATATATTAGATATAAAATAAAATAATGAAGATGATTTTTACTTTATGAATGTAGCATCAATATACGAGGATTGCACATAATTTATTACTGAATATTTATTTGAATAAAACACCTAATTTTTATTTAGTATTTGAATACTTTATGTGCGATCTGACAGGTAAACACGGATGAAATATTAACACTTTTTACTCTAGTTCGTCTTGCTAGATACCCTCGTACCCTCAAACAACCACCACGAAATAATTCAGCATGTTATATATCAATGCCCCTTAATATAAATTTTTTTTGGGTACCAATTAAGTTTTCGATTGTTGCCATTAGATTTGAGTTTCGGTACGAGCCTTCAGACTCATTCGAATTCTTAGGGTTTGGTAGCATCTCCAATTATTTAGGAAAATAATTTTTGTATCATTCTATTGCCATTCACCTTTTAAAGGATTTTTCTTCTCATAATTCTCCTATTAATTCGTTGCAAAATAATGAGCATAAAGTTCATGGTGTTTTCTTCATTCCTGTGTTGAAAACATGATTCCGCTTTTACGTTTGCGTTAATCGAATTAAGTAGAGACATTAAAAATGCCTTGCACAAATCCATTATTGGTTCTCCGGAATTTGTTTGATATTTAGCATTTTTGACATTGTCTGCGTCCTCAGCTTCATTTCCGCACGTGGATTCTTCTTACCCTCCTCCTAGGAGGCATTGGCTCTTACATAGTTGATTGTCACACTGCAACAGGACACCCTTAATCTCGAAGTCTCCACAGAAATGTCCTCATACTCATGTTTCTTTTGCTGCCATAGCCTATTATTCTTTATCTCATAACCAAGTAATCGCAGATTGAAAGTTTTTTGATAACAATCTATTATTCATTTTTAATTCTCATACTTTTTTATTAAAAGTATATAACCTTCATTATAATTTCTACCAACATTTTGAGGTAAGAATTCCCCAATTGTTGTCTCCAATGTTTTACTCCACTATTGCTGATGTTAAGATCCAACCACATCATTGTAACGTCATCAAGTAGCAAAAACGTTCCTTGTTTGTTAATTAGTTTTCGAAATCATCTCATTACCTTCTTCTTTGAAACCACGGCAACTATACCGTTGTCGTCCCAAGCCCAACCGCTTCGAATATTACCCACGATACTTTTGATAAGATTCGCTTCCATGGACTACAACGCATTTCAAAGGGTCATGTTATAAATTATTTAAATCCTATCATACCTCATGAGGTGGGTGCTAGATTGATAAGCACTTTTTTTTATAAAAATAAGTCCCCTGTTTTGTAACTAAACAGGTATAGAGTAAAATCCTAATGGAATTGGCAACTAGTTTCTCCTCAAAATAACATTAGGCTGCTTACTTTTCTTCATTTAAGAGGATTAAAGCACTCTAAATAAGGTGGTAAATTATTTGTCTGTTTATGTACATTCTGAGAACATTGTGTTTCCAGTAACACTTCTTCTTTCATTTTTTACTTTATTGGTGATAAACAACTAAACAACTTGAGATCTCCCAAGGAGAAGTAGCTGAGGTTTCGATTACGTTCTTTATATTCTAGCAACAAGAAGACGATTAAACTCCAATTGGGATAAATTCAGTGTCCGTAATTATTCTGAATCTAATTCAGAATGGTAGTTACAGTCATGACAGATAAATGTGAAAATTACATTTGGAAAGTGTAATTTTCAGATGACAGTCTAGAGTGAGCATATATTCGAGTTGCTGGCCTTTAATCGGTCCCTGCATTATATTATTTTCAGCAGTTGAATGTTCCTTTAATGGAAGGGAATATCCCTATACATAATATCTAAGAACAGAGAATTTTTCATATAAAACTCAAGAAGCTCAGTAATTTTACCATTAGGTATATAAATATGATCCTTTATTAATATTTTCGTTTTGGTTTTATCACATACCTTAGTTGATTATCACAGTAATAAAGAGATTTCACGATGCCATATAGATATTTCATCCTAATAAGGTTTTAGTGGGTAATTCTTGATTAAGCGCAGACTGTACTAATTAATAATGATATAAAGTTCCCTTCTTCTCTTTAATTACATAAATGAATGACAGATATAGCATTTTTTATAGCAGATGCATTTTGAATCATACGAGGGTTGAATATAGACCTTTCCACAATAGCGCAAATTTCTTGTCCTTCGATAAGGGTACTATTTAACGAGCTCCTTCTAGTTTATACTTATTTCACCTTTATAGAATTTAATACTTGGATTATCTTGAGGAAGTTTTTCCACATATTTATTCTTGTAATCTTATGACTGCAGCTAACCTTTGAGGACGAGAATCATGTATGCAGATTATGGATTCCTGAAATCCTTCATAGCCAACTTACTTCTCAAGGGCACGAGCTTGATAAATTCCCATATCTGGAAAGAGCCAAAGCCTCATTTCATTTCAAGGAGTCTAGTTGCTATAATCTGATTAGATGAATATAAAATACTGCAATATTTTAACATGAGTTGTACATTCTTGAAACCTCTTCGTTCCCGTATATTCTAAATCATCAGCCGTAACGATAACGATAATTTAAACAATCTAAGTACATGGACGGAAATAGAGGTACCGATGTCAAATATTTTTTATATGTCTTGGTTCACTCAACATCCCAAATGTCAAACGATGTCGAGCCACAACTTCATTTGGGGGTTGGATAAAGGTTTCTTCTTGAGCTTATTTAAAAAGCCCTCAGTAAAAGGCTTTTTCAAGTATCAGTTTTTATTAATTCAAAAATTCTCAGGCCATTAGAGTTAGTTATAGATTTATATAAGTACTATCCTTTATATATTTTAAGTTAAAGCATCATCTGAGGCTTTATCTGCAAGAATTTTTAAATATCTGATGCAAAAACGAAGAACCAAGTGCCTGAAGATTTATGCAGCTGAGTTTTATTAAGGGTTGAGAGTTTTTTAGGATAGTTGTTACCTTCTCTAGGTTTCTTTCAGGACGGTGATAAAGACTAATGATCCATTATTACAAGAGTAAACTAAAGTTTGTCTAAATCTTGTGTAGTAAAACGAGACCGAACGTATCGCGTTCCTTTGCCTTTATTTGAGCTTTAAATAAACTTAGAATAAGTCATTCAGGGCACTGCTAGCAATAGAATAATATATAGATAATTAGAATATTTGTAAAGGTAACGGGGTATTATGCATAAATCATACTTAAATATATATATTTTAGGGGATATTTATGAATAATTATCCAATATATAATATATGACTAAGGATATGGGACTATATAGATATATACGGAATAGGTAATATAGTCCATATACATTTTATATATATTATAATATATATATATAATATAATATTATTATACACATATATAAAAAACGTTAAAAGAGTATTAGGAAACTCTAGTATCGCCCACAATTGACAACGAGCCATACAATAAATACAAAGACGGTAACTTGCCTGGTGCAAACAACCTGAGCAGGTCGGATAAGAAAAATTATATTCGTTTAAATCATAGAAGTACTAAAGCATAACATATTAACTTTGAAAAAAAGGGTTACTTGGTAGAAATATAATAATATTTTATTAACGGGTATGCCCGTCTATTACGTCATATATATAGCTTATATTTGTTATGGTACGCTGTCTCTAATAATATATATATATTATATATATATATCCACTTGTGATACTATATATATATATATATATGATTTACCTGGATTATTGACACTTTGTATGTCCTCATTCATTCATCATATATATATACATTAAAATATCAATTAAAACCAAACCTCTTTCTTTAGTTAAAGTACTAATCAATACCATCTTCTCCTCCACTCCCCGCATCATACTTATGACGTCTATCCTTTATTATTTTAACTACTAGCAACGTCTAAATAATTATCCGAGCGAAATGTCCGGCATGCTTAACACTACACACCAATAAGAGATTTATCACCTCATTATTTTATTTAAATTTCTTTTCCCTCCTCTACATAACAAAAATATCTTCTTTTTATGAAACAAACCTAGCAGATGTTAAAATATTAACTACTTTTATTTAAGTCTTACTTATTATATTATGTGAAATGTTCCATTTTTTATCGACTTAACTTAACTTTCATATACTTTTATTTACCATAATCAAATAATTATCATCATCATATATATATTAATTTCATATATAGCAGCATTACTAATATATATATATTATACACTACATTTCAAATATATATATATTAACATATATTTATTTCATTTTTAATTCTACTATTTACACTTACTATGGGAACTTAATTATTACTTATTAAAATTACAACTTGAACAGTTTTCTGCATTAATTATTATAATATACTAGCATGGGTTATTAATAAGACCTAATCACTATTACCCTCTTATATATATACTATTAATTAATTATATAATATATATTATAATATATATTCATATTATTATTTCTATATTATATATATGATATATTATATATATATTTATATTCTTACATAATATATATGTATATTTATATTTATTATATATTATATATAAATATATAAATATTATATATAATATATTATATTATTAATATATATAATACCTATTATATATATCTATAACTATAATATATAATATATTTACTAAATATATTATATATCTCTATATATATTTCATATCTTCTTATTAATATATATATATAATATTATATATCTATATATCTATAATTTAATATATATAGTTATATATATATTATCTTATATGTATTAATATATATATATTATCTATAATATATACTTAACTATATATTTATTAATATATTCTATATATATCATATTATATATACTTTAATATATATATATATTACATATCTATATGGCTATCTAATTTATATATTAATATTAATAATTATATTAATATAATTTGTAAATATCATATTTTTACTATATAATATATATTATATATATATTTAATCTATTAATATTACTTTTATATATTATAAATATATAATATTTTAATATCTATTATTATTACTATAATAGTATCTATATTATATATATATTATATATATTATATTATCTTATTATTAATCATAATATATCTAACTATAATAATCTATCCCAAAGATTAATTTAAATTTTTAGTTAAAAAAAAATGAAAAAAGGAGGCACATACATACTTTCAAGTAAGAATTACGAGAAAAGGAAAATCCACAAAAATCTCGTACGAAAATATTTATGGGATTCATTCTCTTTTGAAAGCATTCTCACTTTTACTCTACCATCCCTTCCTATACCATAACATTGATTGGATTTATAAGTTATGTATACACTTTCAATTTTTGTTTCGTCTTAAGTAGAGCCAAAGATATGAATCTTTGAAGAAAGCGAGGTTTACTTTAATTAAGCATTTTAGTAACCAAAAGAAATTTCTAATCTTTTGTCTTTCAAAATTATTTTTGCCCTCTACTCATCTTCCCTATTATATAATATATTAATTATTAACTTATCATTATATATAATATATAATAATATATTATATAATATATATTATATTATATATATATATATATATATATATTATATATAAATTTTTTATATATATATTATATTATTAATATATATTTATATTAAATATATATATTATATATATATTATTTATTATATTATATATATATTATTTCATTATATTATATTATATATTATTTATATATTAATATATATATATGTATATATATACATTATATATAATATATATATTAATACTATATATATATGAGTATGAGAAGAGAGAGGGAGAGATAGATGAGAGTAAGAGAGAGAGATCTATATATTATATATATATATATAATATTTACTATATATCTTTTAATATTATTATTTTATATATATTTATATTCATATTATATAATTTATATATTATATATATATTATATTAATATTTTAATATATTATCTTTTATATATATAATATTTATTTTTATATTAATATATATATACTTTTAATATATATATTATATATATATTTATATTTATATTTTATTATATATATATATATATATATATTATATATTATATAATTAATATATTATTATATATATTTATATATATTTTATATATAATATATATTATATAATTATATATTTAATTATATATATATATATATTAAATTATATAATATATATATATTTATATTAATATTATTTAATATATATATATATTATATTATAATCATATATATTATTATATATATTATATATATAATTTACCATATTTATTATATCATAACCAAATATAATGTTGGGATTCCACCTTTGTTTATGCTCAATACAGGTACTACTTTATATTTTTATTTTATTCACATATATATATTGATGCTATATATAATATATTATATTATTTTACTTATAATTTTTTCCAATTATTAAATTATCCCTTTAAATATTTTTTATTATTACAAAATTTATTATTAAATAATATATTGATTTTTTAATTATATTACTTCTATATATTCTATATTTTTAATTAGTAATTTATAACCCTTTTTATTATTTTTTAACATATTTCTACTCTGTAAATACTTTTTGTATACGTATGCTATTGGAATATAAGTTATAACCTCCATATTGTAGCAAGCCACCTATGAGTATAATGTCTTTAGTTTTGCGCTTCTATTATACTATATTCTAATCATACTTATCATCATTATTATCACTCTATATAATATTATTAAATCTTATATGTCTATTATTCTTAATTATATTTTCGTATTATACCTTAAATGTTCGTGTATGCTATCAAACTCATTATGTATATACGTATAAATAATTATACTATTAGGTCATCCTAACCTAGAACAGGCTACAGCTATTAGTAGCGTCAAATATTTTGACGCTCTATTATATATATATTATAAGGCTACTAAGTAAATATACTCCCTAAGCTAGTTTTTAATCTATTATATAGTTATTTAATTTATATATTAGCATGCTTATTTACATAGGTTTTTTGAGTAATATTGTGATTTAAATATTTATGATTATATCATTATACATTATATTATATATTATTGCTCTGTGCATTTATATGTATTATCTTATTAGTTTTTACTTATATTTGTTTAGTTAATATAATCTACTAATAATATATTTTGATATATTACTCATCTATATATGTCTAATCTTAGGTATTTTTAATTACACTAAATATTAATAATACTATATTAATACACTATCTTATCACATATTAATTATTATTTAGTTGTACCTTTACTGTTACTCATCACTTCTCATTTATTCGATAATAATCATATACGCTTCATATATCTTTTCATATAACTTACATCTAATGATTTACTACTATATAACTTTATCATGTATAATTACTAATATCATAATATAACTATATATTCCTAAATCTTTATACATTATATAATTTATACCTATTATCAATAATTATTATTATTACTATTTATTATATTCTTATATTTTATTTACATTCTTATTTTCTTACCCTACTTACACTTTATATATATATACTCACACTATATAATATTAATATATATATATGTATATATATATATATATATAGAGCACACCCTTTTCCGGAGCCCACCGTTTCTTTGCCACTAGTTTGAAACACTAATGATATGCTTGCAGCCACACTACACAAGTGACTCTCCTCATTTTTATTCTTTAAATTGATGCAATCTGCATTCATCGACCGTTAATTTTCTAAGTGAGTACGTTTATATAATTTTATTTATTTATTAGTTTAATTTTTATTTTTATAACTATATATATATACATATTTAATGTATAAATACTATATATTATAATAATTATATATTATTTAGTTATAATATAGAACTATAAAAATGTTTGCATACTCTAATCTATTATATTATCATTATATATATTATCCATTATATATAATATAAAACATTTATATTTTATATTATATATAATATATTGTATATCTTATATTATTATAATATTGTATATATATTAAATATATATATATATATCTATTTCAATATATGTTATTATATTCATTATAATATATATACTATAATTTATACATAGGGTATATTTCTTAAGAGTAATATTTTAGGGTCTTTTTTATATAAATCTTTATTAACTTAAATTGTATTAATTTTCGCGTTCACATTTGCATAAAAATGTTTATTATGTATACTATAATAAATTAATTTATGATTTTCATGTAATACTAAGTTCCTCTATATATTACGTATACAGTAGTTAATTGAAGTTTGATATATAGGTGATATATCAGACTGTATATGACTTAGTTAGACATTTAGCTTTAGTTTATATGTATTTCCGTATAGATTATGTATTGTATGGTTAATCATTTATTTATTTACTTATATATTATTAATTATTTATGCTTATAAATAATATTGTAATTTAAAATTTCTTTAATTATTTCTTTACTTAATATATTATTTTAATTCTTACTTCTTATTTTATTTTTATTAACTATTTAAAATTCTTTTTCATATTCATATTGTAGTTATTAATTTATTATAAAAACTTGTACACGATTATATTTTTATATAATTTATAATATTTAAATCTATATTTTATTTTAATTTATATAAAAATGATTAATATTAAAATTATTTAAATAATTAATTAATATATTACTTAATAAGTTATTATTCGTTAATAAATGAAATAATTATTATAGGTTATTATAATTATTAATTACAATAGAAGAATAGTTTCAAGTTTATATAGTTTATTAAATTACATAAATTTAAATATTTTTAATTATGTTTTATTAGATTATTTAATTAAAAGAATAACATATTATTTCATTACGTTAAAAACTTTCAAAATATTTATTACAAAACAAACTTGTTAATTGTCTAATCACCATATAGATCTGTCCCTTGCTTCGAATCTAAATTTAACTCTTTTCGAGTTAGATTATATTTATATTTTCTTCTTATATACTACTACTAAGTATTCTATGTTATATTTTATTATATATACCTTTAGTCTAACTACATTCGTATTATTCTTATATCACTACCGTTAATATATTAATTACTTTTAATAATTATAATTTATGTGTATTATTTCACGTAGGCTCATACACTATATTATTTGTTATATGTCTTATATATTAGTAGTACAGTATTTATACTTATGACACTATTTACGCATTTTAATATTAAGTATATTATAAATTATTATATATTGTTATATTAGGCTTATGTATCTACTAGTTAATTTCACCTACCTATATATATATTCTAATATATATGCTGCTATAATACTTGCTCGCATACTTTACTCTATACTTTTATATATATATACCTACGTATTCTTCAATTAATATATATATATACACTATATTTACTTACTATCAATTAATCAGTGTGATAAGTTTTTAATCCATAAATACTAAAGTCCACTAATACTAATATATATTAGTAGATATATATAAATTTATTAATAGTAGTAATATATATATGACTATATAATATATATATATATATATAATATAATATATGTATAAAAATATGTAAAGTTTTTAATATATAAATAATATATTAATATATATTGTATTCATATCATCGGTATATATATATATATAACCTTACCTTGACAAATAATATTATACTATATATATATATATATGAACGTTTTTACCGTTTTGACGCCTATATATATATATAATAATATATATACAATTACTTTATGATATCTTATATATTATATATTATAACTATATATATATATTCACTATCATTACTACTTCACTTTACTTATAACCTATATTACTCATTTACTATCCTATATATTCTCACTATATATATACTCACTCACGCACATAGATATACACAACAGTTTATTTATTTTCACGTTCACACATATACATATAGTTGTATTAGTTTTGACTACGTTTAACTCTATATATATCTATAGTATATATATATATATATAATAATATACATCATTTGTTCATATACTACTACTTTATTATATATATCGTTAATACCTCATATAATATATATATTATATATATATAAATAATATATATATAATGTATGATATAGAGAAGCATAGTATATGCGAGCATGTTGAATGAAGTGTAGATAATAGAAATAGATGAGTGTTCCTTAGCTACATATGGGAATGAGTACAGCAATTAGGGCTGAGCTCAAAAAGAAGACCGGGCTTGAAGAATGGAGTGTGTGGCAGCTGAGTGGTGTGAGTGGTGAAGATAGAAATAATAGGAGAACTCGGCCACACTGTGAAGGGAGTTGAGGAATAAGGAGTCGCATGAACTCTCTTTAAGATGATGAGTTATACCATTCGAGAATTAAGATGAGGAGAGTGATGCAAGGGTTTGGTGTGCTAAAAAAAGATTTGGAGGTATTTATGGTGATTAATAGATTTAATTAACAAGTCAAAATCCTCTAGACTTCACTTTATCAATGAGTTCAGTATGTATTTAACCACTTCAGATACGCAGTGCATACTTTATACAAGGGTAAGCAGCGCCACAACAAAGAGAAAAATAATGGGGTTTAGATAAGTTCCGAAGGAGCCTCAGAACACCTAACTTCTTAACAGCTTTTATAGTGAGAGAGATAACGACCTTCTTTTAAAAAAGATCACGGGAAAAGAAAATATCCAAGAAAATTAACCACAAGATTATGATGATGATGTAGTGTGTGGAAGATTATGTCTAGTACATAGGTAAAGCAATTGAATATTTCTATGCACATCATAGGTAACAATTGATTATTTAACTTCCAATTGACAAAAGAACAAAGTTCTTACTTAATGGACACCGCTTCCGTAGAGCTAGTATTCATTCACAAAGACGATAGAGGTCTAGAGGTCAGAGGTCAGTTTCTCCAAAACCACATTCCTTGCATCAATTATTTACTTTTGAGTTCAAAAAGTAATGAAGGGGTAATCACCGATATAAGAGTGGATAGGAGATGAAATCACATACAGGAGGTCATTAATGTAAAGTAGTAAATGGATCGGTGATAGAAGACCTTTGAGTAACATTACTATTTCGCACATCTAAAAGATAAAAGTGCAGCATATTCAAAAACAGCCTGCTATAGATACTACCAATAAAAAATCAGTGCAGACCCTAAATGTCAACAGAAAATCAGTGAGATTGTCACGAGATTAACAGTATCGACATCGCAAGTGGAAAATTTAAAAATAAAAGATTTTTTTTTCAAAATTCAATTGAAATCTTACTATATGTATGAAGTGTACAAATTGTAATCGAAATTCTGAAGAGATACGTAAGAAAAAGGAAAGATGATCCACTTAGAGCATGTAACAAGGAAGCAAAACAGGCAAATAGAAGATTTAATATGTTTCCATCTCTTCTTTTTAACGATAGATCCGAAATTTTTGGCGCAAAAAAGATTTAAGTGTATATGAGCGATAGTTGGTGGGCCTTAGAGAGTGGCTCCCCTTCTTGACTTCTTCTTCTTCACAGTTAATAGTGAGAAACAAAATAGCTTACCAAGACGGGGTTCAGGCTTAGAAACACAAGTTTAGAGGGTCACAGGATAGTATTAGACTCATATTTATCAGAGTTAACACCTTTAGATAATAATTATGTTACGCATAAAGAGGTAATAGCTAGGTGGAGAATGGAGAAATAGCTCCTGAATCGGCCTACGATATATATAAATACAGCAGGTCGAAAGGTTTGGAGTGAAAGAGGGAGTCAGTGGGTTATTTATTACTTACAGACAGTTGTAAGGTAACAGTACTTCTGTTGAAAAAAAAACAAGAGGAGGAAAAGAATAAGACATATAGTGTCTTCTAAGATAGCATTGTGGTCTCTTTCCTCTGGATAACTGTCTGAGAGGAGCGAGTTCACTAGGATAAAGACACAGATGACGAGTCGAAAAATGGACAGTTCAGTTATTTATGTATATCGAAGTTATCATAGATTTAGTGCATATTTCAGTGGTAAAAGACTGTAAAAGCATGTCAAAGGAGTCTCGAACAGAAACGATAATTTCCTGAAGGCTCTTCTCTCCATCTCATCCTATTCCAATCTCTCTCTCATTCTACCGTTCTCCTCCTTGTTTGCTCATCTTATCCTCTCTCGTCTCTCATCTCTATCAGCTGGGTAATTGCTTTCAGTCTTCTCTCGATCTGTGTCTCTCTCGTCGCCTTATACCTCGTATCATTCTTACGCTCTTTCCATTCATGCATCTTTTCTGTCTCCCTCACTCTCTCTCTTCACTCCTTCTCTATCTCACTAACATCCGGTGTGCTTCTTATGTTCGCTCCCTCGCGCGAAGGCAAATTCTCACAAGATGAACGAGAAGACTGTTTAAACCCACATGGTCTCACTCTCTAATAACGTTGTATGGTTAACTTGACATGATCATTCCGACCCCTATTCGTACTACAGAATTATGTAAACCAGTGAGAGTGAAGTTACTTTCCTGCCAGAACTGCCTATTTAACGCCCTGGTCGAGAGATTAAAACCGGGCTTTTTGGGCAAGCCTGCAAACACTCCGAGGAAAACAACTTCTAACCGAAACAGTTATTACATTCGCAATTACGAAGCTGGCAACTCGATGGCGTGACAAAATAATACGTCTTAAATCATCAAAGCCTGACAAAAGCCGTTTATTATGGAAGAAAAGTCTTTAAATAGGTATTTAAGAGACTAATTAGAGGAGTTGACAAGCCAGATCAGGTAAGGCGTAATATAGAGAATACAATCTTTCCAGATGACTCAAATAAGTAAAAGAAGAGGCGCGCTGTATAGAGGAAAGCCGGCCAGTAGATATTACCGAGACCCTATTTGTTTGTCAATCACAAACCAAACGTCCTAAGTATGATTTTAATAGACATAATCTTATTTATGCGACAATTGTAGGGCGGTAGTTAATGTAGGTATGAATTGTCAAATATCTTCAAATATTTAGGCAATTTTAACCTATATATAAAATCGAAGCTTTAGAAATAGATAAGAAAGCACGAATTCGGATTTTTTCCTCTAAATTAATTATTATTATTACATTATTACATGGTATCTTCATTATATACATTATCTTCATTCTCATCTACATTTCTATTTATATCCCCTCCATTAATGTAAATAATTTTTTGAGTAGTCTGAGCAATCAAAATTTTTTTTAGAATTTCAATATTTTATTAAAAACTTTCTTCACTCACATCGACGGGATAAAAAGTATTTTAATAATTTGGAAGCTAGATTTACTGTAAGTTATCCGTATCTAATTCTTCCTACAGAATGGAATTTCATATAAAGAGTAATTTATATTTCGGAAAATAACTTTTTATATTATTCAGTTTTCTATTTACGCCCAGTCAGACATTTGTGAGTAAACTTTTTATTAATAAAGACGCGTGGGTGTTGTGGTGTAAGCGGGATGGTTAATATTCCTGTGTATTGTAGTGCAGTGGCAGGACAATGGATAGTGAATATATATTATATTATTATATTATAATATATATATTATATTATATATAATATATTATATAATATATATATATATCTATATATATATATTTATATATATATATATATATATATATATATAATATGATCAGCTAGTAATAAGATATAACGGGGTGTTCTTACGTAATAGGTGGGGGCAAAATTATGAGAGGATATTATCATGTTTGTACCACATATCGCGTTTGTGTCTTATTATAAGAGATGTGTACTCTGAAGTTTCTTCGTTATATGTAGGTAAATTGAGTTAAAAAGGTGCAAGGGGTATGATGTGAATCATTTGGTTATTATTGTTCCATAGATGTTGTTGGCTACGGAAAAATCTGCAACGTAAAGTAGTAACCTATAGAACAGGGTATTGCTGTCCCATAACATGTGGCCACTGCTGATACGTTACTTGATAGGTACCACTTAAGTTATATGAGAAATGAATGAATAATACTAGGAATATTGTTGATAGTATTCGAGCAATATTTACTCGGGGAAACGATACAAGCAATAACATATAAATAACCTAATATTAATGCGAATCATAATAATATCCTAATATTACTAATAGCATACTTAATGCCTTAAAAAACAATAAAATATTGAATAAGCTAGTTATTACTATAGATAATAGTAATAATACGACTAGGAACAGGAATAATAATAAACAAGACATAATATATAAGAATAAAAGATATATCACAAAATAATAATAATAATAATAATATAATAATAATAATAATAATAATAATCATAAATAATAATAATCTAATAATAATAATAATAATATAATAAATAAATAGATAAGAATAATGAAATATTAATAATGTTTACATTAATATAACTATAATAAATTATTATAATCAATAATAATAATAATAATATAATATAATGAATAATGAGAGTAATAAATATTAATTAATAATAATAGGTAGTTGATAATATATAATAAAATAATACTAATATTAATATTAATATAATAATTAATAATAAATAATAATAATAAGTAATAACTATCATAATCAATAATAATAATAATAATATAAATAATATACAATAATAATAAAATATAATAATAACCCAACATCTACGGCAACATAAACACCTATATTCACATCATACATCTTGGCTACCTTCCTAACTCATTTGTCCACCCGCACAATAGGAGATTGAGGAACTTTATCCGAGGATAATTTATATTATAAGGGACATCAAAACGCTTAGTAATGGTAAATCAGATCGTATCCTCCTCCAAATTTGTCCCCCTATCTCGTAAACACCCTGTATGATATGTCCATATTATATATATGATAATGATATAGTAATTATATAATATATATATAATAATATATGATGAATATAATTATACTATTAACCTGAGTTTAATATATTGGCATAAGCATTCTGTGTGTGCATAATTCCTGAAAAATAAGTTATATAAGTCTAGGTAAGAGGGAAAAAGCAATCTAGACTAAAAAAAAAAATAATCGTGCCATTAAAACGTGTCGAGTATGTAATTTGTCATTGTATTGCATTTGCAAAGATTCTGTAACGGATATAAGAAATAATGAGAGTCGAACTTTGTTTTTATGTTTTCTTTCAAGCATATCATTTATTTCAAATGCTATGCAAACTTTTAACTGTTTCTGTGCTCTCCCTGAAAAGGGGTTTGCTCGTGAGTAGTGGTTAAATGTAAAAAAAAGAAAAGAAAAAAATGGCTTATTTTTAAATATAAATATGTAAATGATTTACATATTAATTTTAACATTTATTTAAGTAATTAAAAGAGATCTGTGTATTTCTAAATAAATTTAATTTAATAACAGAGACACATTTAATAATATTTAGGTCTATTTATATATGTATAAAACCGATCTATATATTACTACTGCGAACTATTTAGCTTACTTTTTACAAATAAAACAATAAACAAAATATTCATATCAAATAAATTAATTATTATCACCTAACAAATACAATTCAGTGCGGAAATAAGCATTTCATATATAAAACAAGAAAAACATAGCTTAATGTCTCTACGCTGCGCCTAAGCGCAATCGCTCAAGCTTGCCTCTGGGCGAGCAGAGTTCGACAAATTTTTTTATTCACCGAACATAAGGATCGAAAAATTAATATTAATAGTACATAGATTTAAAAATTAATAGATAAAATTTTATTATGTTGTTAATTTAGTTATGAAGCTCAAAACTAATTATTGTACATAGTTTTTTCTCATTGATGTTTACTTTTATTTCAATCACCGTACAAAAAGTATAGGAAATTAAAAAAAAAGTTTAAAAATAATAGTATATAGATATATATATAATTCAATTTGTAATTAATTCTTCGTAAAAAAAATAAAGGTAATGTAATTAAAAAATATTAAATTTTAATATAATTTATTATTTTCATCAATAAATGATATAATTAAATTAAAAGTGTCCTAGTGATGCAACACAAAGGACAAAAACATTCTCTTTCAAATTGTTTGTTTAATATTTATATATTATATATATTATATATATATAA
>JABUQX010014610.1:10000-12500 GCA_015478945.1 Trachelipus rathkii
ACCCCACTCTATCCCTCGCCAACACCCTACCCTCTTCCTCCCTCATCCCTCCCTCCTCCAGCATCTCCTTTATTCCATCCATCCACCTCCTTCTTGGTCTCCCCCTTCCTCTCCTTCCTATCCCCTCCGCCTCCCAAACTCTCCTAACCACTCTCTGTTCCTCCATTCTCACTAGATGCCCATACCATCTTAACATTCCCTTCTCCGCTCTTCCCACCAACCCATTCCTCCAATCACATCTCTCCCTCACCACCCTATTCCTAATCCTCTCCCTTCTGCTAACCCCACAAACCGCTCTCAGCCCCTTCATCTCAAATACTTCCAACTTCTTCCTGGACCTGGCATTCAACCCCCACGTTTCACACCCATACAACACCGCTGGTACACAAATTTTTTAACTTTCTGTGATAAATCCCCCCTTTCCATAATTCTCTCAGACCACTCAAAGCTCTCATTCCTTCTCCTACTCTATGTTCTATCTCCTCCTTCCCCTCCCCCTTACCCAAATCCATCCCTAAATATCTAAAAATCTTTACTTCTTCCAATACTACACCCCCTACTCGAACCTCTAACCCCTCCCCCTCCTCTCTTTCCTCCTCCTCAAACACTAACACTTTACTCTTACCTGGATTTATTTTAAGCCCCTTTTGTCCACACATTCTCTCAAACTCCCTCACCAAATACCTCAGCCCTTCCGCGTTCTTCGCCACTAGGGCAGTATCGTCCGCAAACAGTATCATGTTCACTTCCCTTCTATCATTCCCATTCATCAATTCCACCCCCTCCCCTCCCTCACCATTCCTCTACAAACACTCTCCATAAACAAATTGAATAGCCACGGCGACATTACACACCCCTGCCTCAATCCTCTCACCACCCCAAACAACTCACTCTCCCCTCCTAACACTCTCACACACATTCTACTATTCCTGTAAAAGGCCCTAATACCTTTACCTAATTTACCCCCCACTCCATTTTCCTCCAACACCCTCCACAATTCACCCCTCTTCACTCTATCATATGCTTTCTCTAAATCTAAAAAACATCCATACACTTTCCCTTTCCTCTCTATACTTTTCTCCACAAGCATCTTTAGTGTAAACACTTGGTCCACACACCCTCTTCCCTCCCTAAATCCTCCTTGTTCTTCCCCCATTCTCCCCTCCGTTAAACCTCTCACTCTCTCAATCAGTATTCTCCCATACACTTTCCCTACCACACTTAAAAGACATATACCTCTATAATTCCCACATTCCATCCTATCCCCTTTCCCCTTATACAGGGGAACCAAACAACCATCCTCCCAATCCTGTGGTACCTCACCACTCCTCCAACATATATTATATAACCTATACAGCCATTCCTCCACCCCTATACCTCCCTTCTGCAACATTTCCATTCTCACACCATCCAGACCTGCGGACTTCCCTTTTTTTCCTTTATTCAAGGCCCTAATAATTTCCTCCATTTGTATTTCATCCTCCCCCTCCCTCCCCAATTCCCTCCCCATCCTCACCTCTTGCAAATCTTCCTCCCCTCCCCCACCCACTTCATTCAATAATCCACTAAAATACTCCCCCTCTTTTCCTCACCCTATCCTCTCCTCCTATCCACTCCCCATCTCCTCCCTTAATCCTCTCCCCCAAACCCCTCCTTCTTCTTCCTTTTTTTATTTACTTCTTTCCAGAACATCTTGCTCCCCGATTCAAAATTTTCCGTCACTTTTCTACACCATTCCTCTTTTGCTCTTCTCTTCGCCCTCTCCACCGCCCTCTTTGCTTCCACTCTAACCCTTCTATATTCCTCCCAGCTTTCCTCTCTCCTACTTCCCAACCATTTCACATAAGCCTCCTTTTTCCTTTTCACCACCTCCTTCACCTCCTCACTCCACCATTCACTCCCTTTCCTTCTGCTTGCACCCACCCTTTTTACTCCACATACCCTTCTAGCCTCTTCACATACTGCCTCTTTAAATCTCATCCACTCCCCCTCCACCTCCCCAATTCCCGTCCCTCTCACGTCTCTCCACCTATCCTCCATACCTCTCCTAAACTCCCTCTTACACACTGTCTCCTCCAATTTTTCCACCTTTATCACTTCTACTCTCCTCTTTTCTCCCCTTTCCCTAACCATCACCTCTCCTCCCACCCTTATCCTGGCAACCACCAAATAGTGATCCGATATCCCCCTCCCCGCCCCTCTAAATACATTTACATCTAATAATCTGCCTCTATCCTTCCCATTTACACACACATAATCCAGTACCGCCCTCCCCCCCGTTATCTCACTCTTCCATGTATACTTATGATTTTCACTTATATATATATATATATATATATATATATATATATATATATATATATATATATATATATATATATATATATATATATATATATATATATATATTGAAATATTATTTTGGAAATTAATATATACTTTGAAATATTGAAATTTAAATTATTAAAAATTATATATTACTCGATTTTTTCTTTTAATT
>JABUQX010014611.1:2500-15349 GCA_015478945.1 Trachelipus rathkii
AAATTATCCTAGAGGATTCTAACGAAGTGAAACATATTCATATTTGTCCGATGAACAATTCAGTGAAAATGTTGATATCTCACCAGATGCCTCACCCAATCAGTGCCAAAATGAAACCTTAAAGAAATGGCGGAGGTATGAACTCCTCGACATAATAATAATAATAATAATAATAATAATAATAATAATAATAATAATAATAATAATAATAATAATAATAATAATAATAATAATAATAATAATAATAATAATAATAATAATAATAATAATAATAATAATAATAATAATAATAATAATAATAATACTGATTGTGAAAATTATAAGAATAACAATAATAATAATTATTATAATAAAAATGTTATGAAATAATTAGATAAGATTTATTGTTATTTTCTAGGTCTTTTGTCTTTTGTCTTTGTTCTTTTATCTTTGTATTCGATGTTTCACATTATATTGGAGATTGAGATATATGGATGGATGGTAGAGATGTGGGGATGTGTGAATGGGTATTTAGTTTAAATTGTCGTTATTTTTCTTTGATTATATTTTGTACTGTGACTTTTAATATAGATTGTTTAATGTGCTTATAATTCATTCCTCTTTACCCCCCTATTGCTTTTCAATACGACTGTTACCAAACTACAAATCAGGAGTGAACCTCTCCTTAAAAGTAATGCAAATAAAGTGAAAGCCTTTATACAACTGATAATATTCAGAGGTGAAAGTCCTCTCTTGAAAGTAGCTTTTCGTCGTTGTGTTGATTTAATATTAGGTAGCTGATATCTAAAGACTTTAAGCGGCATCCCGCCGATGAATTCCACAAAGGTGGAAGAAGAACCTATTAGCTTCCCCACCATTATCTGGTATAAGTCGTCGAAGAAAGATTCTTCAGGTAACGCAATTAAATACATTCATCGTAGTTGGATACAGAACCTAAGACAGAATAGTTGAGTAAGAAAGGAGAAAGGAGAAGTAACAAATAATAACACAAAGAAATAAAAATTTAGCACACTTGCGCCCTTGTTGCCAGGATTCGGTATCTTCTGATGTCAGTATCGCGAAGGAATTCACGAAGAAATTGGATTGCCGTGGAAGAGGCAGATAAATAGATAGGAAAATTGGATTGCGTCGAAAAGGCAATAAATGGAAATGCAGCAGAATAAAGTAGGTAGTTTGGAAAAAAATAGAATAAAAAACGTCATTGAAAGGGTAATAGGGTTAATTTTTAAAGAGGATAATTATTTGGCAATTAAAGTTAAACAGTACTTTTATATCATTGATTAGGCGTCCTAAATTAACTAAACCCAAAAAAATCAATATTTCCTCATCACTTCAACGTCGAAACAAGTCTCGTCGTCGACAGACAGAAATACAGAAAAAGACCTCCCCAGAGAAAAAAGATTCGGAAAAGATAAGTTCCCAAGTATTTCAAAGGAACAGTAATAATTTCAATCTTTTTTAAAAATATTTAAATCAACAAAACTTTAAGTAATTAATTAAAACAAAAATTTAATCATTAAAACATCATTAATTTTAATATTAAATATATCTTTAAATAGAAGGGTTGCTTGTTTGTTTGTGGGTAAAGGGAGAGAGAGTATAGAAGTATTAGATAGGCTAATAATTATTTCTATAATACCCCTTTTATTTTGCATTCGTGCGTGTCGGAAAGGAACAGTATATATATATATATATTATATCTATATATATATATTATATAAATTAATATAATATATTATATATTATATATTATTATATATATATATATTATACCCTAAACGCACACGCACGCGGATATTGTCAGAAATTAAAGATTGTGTGTACCTATAAAGCGTAAGTGGAGAACGCCAAACCACACACAAACTGCAGTGCGCAGATACACTAATACACAAACAGACTTGCGTTCAATTGCCGACTCTGTGCTCGGAGCAGCGAAGGCCAACGAAAGGTAAAAGAGAAAAAAAATTCTTCCCGACCCTGCAAGGGAAGGTAGAATTTTTTTTGTTGAATATTCTATACCTAAATTGCAATTGCCTATTAAATTTTTTTGTTTTATTAAATATAATTTAACAAAATCAAACTTAAATTAACTTTAAATATTAATATCTAATATTTTTTCATAGTTTTCTCTTTTTTTTCCTTACCTAATAAGTATCTATCTTTAATATCAAACGTTATAATATATATATATATATATATATATATTATATATATATATATATATATTATCACACGGCTATCTGGTAAAATAGGTTTGGTTCTGTGTGCGTAAACTAGTGCACATATTCAGCGTACACAAACGAGAGCGAGAGGAGAGACGTGCCGTCTTGACCAAAAATTGTTATTGCATTCACATAGTCAAGGTCAAATGACTTCTCGTTCGCCAAGAAACATTTTCCGAAAAAAAAGTAAGTGAAAGGAAAAATTCTTTCTCTTATTTTTTAGATTTTTCCTTTTTTTGTTTATGAAAAATGAGAATTGATTGGAAAAGTTATTGTAATACGTAATTAATTGATTGCAGAAAAGAGACTGCTTTTGCCTAATTATCATTTTAATTAATTTTTATTCTTTTTTTATTAATAAATAAATAATTAACCCAAGACGACGATCATTCCACATTTTGAGCCTTCATATTTCGGAAATTGATTTTTTGCTTTAAGAATCATAAAAAAAAAATCTAAATATATATATACATATTAATATCTTAAATATTTATATATATATATATATAATATACATAATATAATATTATATCCTTATTTATATTATATAATGATATATGCCATGTGTATTGCTCGTGTCACATTTGTGTAATCGATATACGTGAACGTATATAGTATTCTGGAAGGTGCGAGAATGTTCAGAGAAGGGCATATGATTTTTAGGAAAACACTGCATAAGAGGATTGAGAACGTTTCGCAACCCAGCTGGTTTCTCACTTTCAAGAAAAATGAACCTGGGAGAGAGTAAAGATAGGAATTTTTCATTTCTTTATTCTACGTTTCCGACACAACAAAAATATTGTTTTAAAAGAATGATAGATTAATAAATTATCAACTTATAATTTTTATTATAAAGTGTAATTTTGATTTTGAATTTTATAATAACAATACTTAAGATGAATCTGAGGTTGAGCATTTTTTATTTAATTGAAGCTGAATATTTATCTTTTAATTAAGATGAAAAAATTAAATAAAGATATTTGGGGCATTTAAATTAGAATTGAATGTTCAATAATATTTTGCCCATATAAGTTTGCCATATAGATTTTGCCATGATAATTCATTATAGACTTTGATCTCCTCAATCTTTATTCCCGATTAAACCAGTTTTCTCATTTTTTTTAACTATCAATAACAACTATCTACTAACCATACTTACCCACCTTATTTTCACTTTTTACTAACGAGTCGTTAGGATGGACGAATTGCAGGTCGAGTCGTGTAGTCCCTTAGCTCCGGAGGTGATGGAGAAGGGTAAAACAGACCTGAGGGGCACCACCACAGGTGTGGGTAAACATCCCCTACCTGAAAGGGAAATTATCTCGTCACACCCTAAGAGAGGGGACGCTGATACAATAATCCCGCTTGAAGGAGAAGCTATCTCTACGCCGCCCGAAGGAGGGGGAGGAGAGACGTTTGTCCGAACTGAAGAGAAAAAAGTGAAAGAGAAGGAGAAGGTAGGAAACAAGGAGACGAAAGATGAAATAAAAAATGAGAAAGAAGCGGTGCCAGGGGAAGAGAGAGAAAAAGAAAAGAAAAATGAAGATATAGCACTTTGCTCAGGAGGAGCCAGTGCCCCATTGAATGTTTGTATGGAAAACAAAGAGAAAAAAGAAGATAAGTCTCAGACCCAAGTATTTGCAGGTAGAAAAAACAGTGGAGAAAAGCCATGCTCGATAGTAAAACCAATGCCTAGAGAAACGCCTTTCCAATATGATAGAAATGCATC
The DNA here is from genome assembly GCA_015478945.1 of Trachelipus rathkii. Taxonomy (NCBI): domain Eukaryota; kingdom Metazoa; phylum Arthropoda; class Malacostraca; order Isopoda; family Trachelipodidae; genus Trachelipus; species Trachelipus rathkii. The sequence goes on from JABUQX010014611.1 coordinate 6,452, forward strand.
TTCAAATACCAGATCATCAATAGAAGCTATGATGGAATTCGTCAGCTATAAGGGAGTTAGAGACATTCCATTCACTGTATTTACACAGGAAATAAAACGCTTAATTGATACCTATCAAAATCTAGCTATGATTGAGCCTTTAGGGAGTTTGTTCGAGAAAAAGAAGATCAATTACATGTTGATGGCTAAAGTTTTAGATTATATCGACTCCCAAGGAGATCATTCGGAACTAAGAGGAGCAATTTTAAGAAGCTTTGATCCGAGTTTGGATGCAGAATTTGTGCTACAAAAAATGATCATATTAGAGAAAGAAATGCCACTCCACCCACATTTGGAAGAAGAAGATCCAGAAGATGTGGAAGAGGATCCAGAAGATATGGAAGAAGATTCAGAAGGCATAGAAGAGATGTCAGTGCTAGCTATAACTGATATGAAAATAGAAAAAGAAGATACAAGCGGAGAAGCCAAAGCGCTAGAACTAGCCCCGAAGAGTATACCAAAGAAAGAAGAAGTGTCGAAATTGGTGTTGAAAGTTGTCTCAATAGAAGGAAGAGAGGATGAAGAAGTACCAAAACTGGTTTTTAAATGTGTGACGGTAAAAAAGAAGAAACAAAAAACCAAGAATGAGGTAGAATCTCAAGCTATATCAAATCTTTTCTCAGTTTCACCACCAACGGAAGAAGAAATGGAAAAGATAAATTCTTCATCTTCCCAAGTCTCAGTCCGACCTCGCGAGAGGAAAATAGAGAAAGAGAGAACTTTAAGGCAAACAATAACTGAGTTATCAGGAGAATCTGAGAGATTAGAGAAGATAGTTCAGCGAGCCGGCCGATATTGCTGTCAAATGACACTCGCTTTTAAGAAAGATCAGAGGGGTATAGATGTTACAGCTCTATTGGATACCGCCTCAGGGTGTTCGCTGATATCCAGGGCCACGTTCGATGCTTTACAAAGAAAGGAAAACACCATAGCTTTATGTAGATCGTCTCGGTACCGGTTGAAAGGTTTAAATGAAAAGAAATATCAAGAGTACAGACAGGTTGAACTGTATTTCAAATTAACGGACAGATTTCAACGATGTAAATTTTTAATATACGAGAGAACACAAAATAACTGGGGAATACTCTTAGGTACTAATATATTGTCTTCGGAGAGCGTCAGTTTAAACCTATATAAGCGTCAAATGATATGCTATGGCAGTACGATTGTGAAAGTGCCGCTTTATATCTTAGATGAATCTCGGGGAAATCAGTTTCCTCCAACGAAGGTGATGGAAGCCTTTAATCTGCCTTCCATAGAAGAGAATCCACTCGAAATTAACGGAGCTTTCGGCCCCGCAGTTTGTACATTAAGGAGTAAGGGTGACACCTCAAAAATCTTCGCCCCGCCAGCCGAAAGTCGGAGGAAGAATCGAGCGGAGAGAGAGAGAGTGAAAAGGGAAGAAATTTAGATTTGCAGGAGAAAGAGGTGGGCCAAAACATCGAATAATTATATATTTATATATATATATATAGTATAGTATTATATATATATATATATATATATATATATATATATATATATATATATATATATATATATGGGCACCCCAAAATATCTTGTGTCGGGAAGATTAGCTTTGTAGATAGCCCGATACACGTATTTAGGTTGAAGTCGACCCACCCCCTTTTAAAGCAAAAAATATCAAATTTGTTTCCGTTCTAATCTCTATATATATATATATATATATATATATATATATATATATATATATATATATATATATATATATATATATATATATATATATATATATATATATATATGTCTATATGCATGTAAGTCTGTAGATATGTTTTGGGTATATCCATGTACGCCTAGCTGCATGTATAGGTGTAATTTGCATGTTTATGTATACCTAAATAGTAGTAGTAGTGATGATGCTATGGTAAATGAGTTTTAAAACTGTAAATTCTAATCTTTTAAGAATAGTTTTAAATTAATCATCATTTCACCAAGAAATAGCCATTTTAAATGCATAAAAAAAATATCAGGGACAAAAGGTTCCTTAGTTTTCTTTATACATTTGTTTGTAAATTGCAATATAAAGTAGTAAATCCATTTTTCATAAATTCAAAAAAGGGTAATTATTGACCGATCAAAAAATGAGTTTTAAAACAAAAGCACCTATATATAAAAATAAACAAATATATATATATATTATATATATATATATATATATATATATATATATATATATATATGTAAGTATATATATGTATAAGTATATGCATGTGAATATACTTAGGTACAAAACTGTATCCAATTGTAATAGCGCTTTCATATATGGGAATGCTTCCAGTTTTAATCTAAATTTTAAACTTGCTTGCTTAATTTATAAAATTTCTAGAGTCATAAGAAAGTGAAAAAGAAGGATTTGAATTGATAAGTATATTTTTCCCAACGATAAAATAATGAAAGTCTAGCGAAAACGGTTTGAATTTCTGTAGTTAACCCCGGAGGCAGAGGGTAGGCTAAGGTGACACCCCTTACCACCCGAGAGACCTCTAGCAGGGGCCATGAAGGCATGCATGATAGATAGCAATTCCGAGAGGTCATGGTACCCAATAAGTCTTAGGAAAGCATGTCGTAAGCCATAGGCACATCCGGATGCTCTACATGATGCAGAGTAAAAAATCTGTACACAGGATGTACAAGCATTTATTTGAATATGTTTACTGTTTGCTAATAATTCTTTTATTTATTTTAGAAAGAGAGAGAGGGAAGCCAATTTAGTTCTCCAGATCGATATCTGTTAAAAAAGCCGAAGATCGGATAATTCAGATCGTTCTAAGAGGGAGAGAGAGAGAGAGGAAAATTAGTAGGTTTCACATTGACTCAGGAGATTTCAGAAAAATTCAAGTTTGTTTATGTAACATTTATTTTAATATTCTTTATACCTACGTATAAGATTTAATCATTTTATATATATATATATATATATATATATATATATATATATATATATATATATATATATATATATATATATATATATATATATATATATATATATATATATATATATATATATTTATATATATATATATATCGTCAATATATGTCTTTTTTGGGACATTTATTTCGGTCTAAGTATAGCATTTTTTTATGGGAAATAATGGACCAGAATCCTAAGTAACTAACAGCATTTTATTTTTATTTTTCTTACTTTTTATTTATTAAAAATCGAACTGATTAATTCTCCATTCTGTAGAAAGCCAAGAAAGAATTCATTAACGAAGCAAAGAGACCATTTTGCTTTAAAAATGGGTTTGGAAGTATGTTTAGTATAGCTAGCTCTTCTAAAAAGATGGCAACAGGATGTGGACTCCGCAAGCCGTCTTGTAGAGAAGGAGGTATAGGCATATTGAAAGGGTCAGAAGGGGAAATAATGTTAAAAATAAAAAGAGAAATTTAAAAAATTAAAATTGGAAGAAGAGCTGCACACTAGTTACGTTTCGCTTTTAGAAAACAAATAGGGTAAAACAATGATTCAGTATGGGCCAAGAAGCCATTGCTTCAGTCAGTTTTCAATTTGAGGAAGAACAGTCGGTAAATGAGGCAGCAATAAGAAATTGCGGAAAAGGCAGAATTCGGAGATTGGAAAATGCCCAAGTACCCTCAGAAGAACTCCGATTGACAGAGTTAAATTCACTTTCACAGTAATTGCTCACCCCTCTTGTGGAAGGTACTAAGATAAGTTTTAGTCGTGAGATTTTGAAAGTGTCTTAAGCTAGGAGGAGGAGAAGGCTGCAAGCCCAAGAAAGATCACTAAGAAAACGCATTTCGAGCCTGACGGATAAACACCTTATGTAAGGTTTATAATATATATATATATATATATATATATATATATATATATATATATATATATATATATATATATATATATATATATATATCGGTCAGTATGAGCGAAAATTAGAAGGTATAAGGATTCTTTGTAAGATTTTTTTTTACATTTATTTTATGTAAATATAAAATATTTAGGCTGGATTAAGGAATTTGTTAGTCTTAAGTCATAGTTTATTTTGCAACTTATTCATTTTAATAATTATTTGCATAATTTTACCTCATCGTGAACTTTTTCCTTATCTATAATATTACAAAAATTAGGCAAATGTTGTGGAAGTTCTGAATGGCAGAGACATACAAAGTGGGCCAGGTTTCTAAAGTTCTGAAGGATAGATGTGCAGGGGACAGACATCAAAATTCACACTAGGGTCATCCTGATCAGATGACCAGGTAGTGGTAAGAGACAGCAAAAAGGGAAATCACAGAACGGAAAGGCACAGCCCAATGGCAGTAATTACGAGGGAACAAATTGCACGACTTTGGTATATAAATTGCTTTATATTTAGTTATTTTATAACAGTTGCATTTAAACATAAATTAGCTTGGATTAGAGATTCGATTGCACATATAGCATATCGTTGTTTAGGATTCCATAGGTCCTGTAAACAGCTTCTCAAGTGTACAAATCTTATTTGGATTTTTGCGACATCTTTGTAAATCCGCGATTGTGAGAACAATGGAGGATGGAGAGAAAGGACTATGAATACCCGCCGGAAGCATGGGAAATGGGAATAAATGGTCACGAGTACATATCCGTAGAGGCAAAATTGCCCAAAGAAAGATGTAAAACGACGAGAAGAGACAGATCACAGTGTCCTATTGAAACTGTTTAGTGAATAAGAGATTCAATTGCACATATAGCATACCGTTGATTAGATTCTATAGGTTCTGAAAACATCTTCTCAATAGTACGAATCTTTTGGATTTTTGCGACAACTTTGTAAATCCGCAATGGGTAGAGGAAAGGCGGTGGAAGGTAATGGAGATCGGGAAAAGGGACGAAGAAGCCCCTCCGGAGAAAAAATGGGAATGTAAGTAGCGAGTTACCAGTACCACTCCATAAAGAAGCAAAAAAATGGCCAATGAAAAGATACAAAACGACAAGAGAAGACCAAAAAACAGTGTCCTATGGAGTTTGAGTCAATATTTGTAGTGGATTAAGGAAATATTTTGCAATATATTAGGCTTATATTTCTACTTGCATGCGAAATTAGTTTGGATTACGGAGATAGGCTATAAGCTGATTGATTTTTGTAGTAGTTAGAGGCGTGAAACACATTTCTTTCAACGAATTCTCTTGAGATAGGGATGGAGATGAACCGGCCCTATAGTTAGTAGAGTAGAGAGAGAAGATGTGCAACACAGCCTTAAGTTTTAAGTTGATTATCTGTGAGAAGTAGTCAAGCATTCTTTTTTATTTCTTTTTTTTCGGTAGGAATTAAGATGGCAAAAGACACTCCTCCGTAGAGAACTAAGATAATAAATATGAAAATGCATGACCTCCTCATTAGTTTATCGCTGTAATTTGCTTATTCTGGAAATCCGCTGTAGTTTTCAACCAACGATTAGTTCTTTCTAACTATTATTTTTGGTAGGAATTAAAATATCAGAGGATACTCATACCCGGAGAACTGGGAATTAAAGTAGTTTAGTCATGCGTTTTGATCAAAAGTTTCGAGAAGCTGGAGAGCTATCACGATTTGACTCACCTCTTTGAGTTTAAATAAAGCCATGAAAAGAGAATAACAATGGAAGAAGCACTTCGGTGATAAAGAAACCAGTTCAAAAATTGGGTTTGACAGGGAAGATAATCGTATTGGGTTGGAGGATAGTCCAGTAGACAATCTAACATATAGTTTTGTTCATGTAGTTTTGTTCTTATTTTGCTTTAAATATGATTTTAAGGATGTACTTTCGACAATCGATTTTGTTAGAGAGCTTTAACAATTGGGTTGGAGGATAGTCCAGTAATTAATCTAGCATATAAGTTTGTTCATGTAGTTTGTTCTTATTTTGCTTTAAATATGATTTTAAGGATGTACTTTCGACAATCGATGATGTTAGAGAGTTTTAACAATCGGGTTGGAGAATAGTTCAGTTTTCTTTTTGCTCATATTTAGACTGGATTAGACGACGATCGTCATTATTTTAAGCAAATTAGCTTAGAGTAGTATATATTCTCTAAAATTTAGGAAGATTAGTCGAGATTAATGCCTATTCATAAGAACTCTAATCTTAGAATTTAGATGTAACTCTGATAGATCTTAGGATAGATTAATTCAATACTAGTTTGTACTCATTCTTGTATAAAGAAGCTTTTAGGTTTTAAAGAAAATGTACTTACGATAAACGATTATGTTGGGACACGTTAAGAGCCTTTTGTTGACAGGTAAGAAGTAAGAGGTAGCGAAACCCAACATAGAAAATGCTTAAAGTTCTTTCCTTGTTGAAGATAAGCATACGAAAAGAGAAGGGATGACTCTAAAAGTTGTGAGTCTTATCTATCGACGTAGTTGGAGTACCAAGATCCACGGAAAATAGATGAAATGAACTAAAGCTAAAAATGAAATTACGTTTGTACGACATACCTTTAAGGAATTTTTTTTTACATTGCTTTGTACTAAATTTGCTTGTTAACTTTTAAGAGTAACCGCCAGTATAATATTTGAATTGTTTCATAGTTATGAACTTTTTAATTTCATTTAAGATATTATATCGTTCCTTACAACAAATAATAGAGTCATAAGCATTAGGCTACAGCGAAGCTCTCAGATGCTTATCTTTGCGTTATAAATAAGTAAATGACACTACATCGTTGTTTGAGATATAAAGGGAACGTTTTGTATAAATAATTAAGCGGTTTTTATGTAAATAAGATACTTAGTTAACATTAAGATATTTTTTTTAAGTCCAGAGGACACATAATTTAGGTTTTGATCGAAATTTTTTATACATTTCATGCCGCATATGTATATTTCACGCAGAAACCTAGATAGATAAGTGTTTGTAAATGACAAAAATTCGGAAATTTTTTTTTTCCCGATTCATACCTATTATTTTTATCATTACCTACCTACGATTTTCATCGTCGAGGGGGGCCCGAATTTCGAATTTTCATTGCGGAAATTTAATTCAAAAAGAAAAGATTTTCTTTTAAAAGAAAGATAAAAATAATAGAAACAGCAGAAAATGTCACCTGATCTTGCTATTAGTTTTAATATTTTTGTTTTAACGCTTAGCATGTTTTAACATTTTGTTTTTAACGCTTAACATTTTGCCAATAGGAAGATGATAGTTAATAACACTTCTTCCATTACTATTTTTATTTTATTTTAATATTGATACTAACAGTTGTTTTAAACAGTAGTGTTGCTAAAAAAGTAAAAATATACTAACATTTCTTCTAGTAGAAGGCATAATCATATCTAAGATTGATGCCATACTAATAGCTTTTGATACTAATACTAAAAGGGATGTTTTGAAATGTTAATAATTAGGTACTGAAGAGTATTTAGAATTGTGAGGGTCGAACACATAGAGGTATCTAAAAAAGGGTTTCACAAATAACTCAGGCAGTATTGTTTAGCCCAGTTACGTCTAGCTTATAAATTGTAGTGTATTGATTGGGAGATACTTGCGTTGAGAGATGAGAAAATGAATCTATTAACCCTCCTGCTTTCGATATATCTATATATATATATATATATATATATATATATATATATATATATATCATATTCCGAGTGTATGTGCTCCAGTTTATTCAGCTAGAAATGATAAAATATGGTGAATTTTGATCCACCCTTCCCTCAATTAACATTTTCAAATAACTTTCTTATAGCTTTATACTAATGTTCTTCGATTAACTTTCTTTTTAACAATGTTACTACTAACCTTAGGAAGTAAAACTAGTGCTTAACTGTCGTAATAACATTTACAATATGTTTGTTTACCGCTTATGTAGTTATAAACCTTCAAAGAAACTTTGTTTAGTCTAAATGGTATACGAATGAAATTAAAGCCAAAAAGATAGAAGTAGGGTAATTTTAACTAAGTCTAGGCGATAACATTTTTGTTCCTATTAATCATTAAATGAAGATTATTAAATATTAACTTTAACAAACGACCAAAAGTTTAGGCCAGTAAAAATAAAAGAAAACTAGTCGTGACTAAGAATAATAGAATCAAAGGAAAGTAATTAAAATCACAGATTGACCAATACCAAAAAATATTTTAGGTCAAAGTGATTTACCAAAGACCATAACACCTCGAGATAAAAGTTTAATTTCTTTTAGATAACATAAAAGGGTATTGTAAATTCAAGAAGGTAAATTTTCTAAATGTATTTTGGGAAAGACCCAATATGAATTTAACCACACACAATCCCAACGATATATATCTAATTTTCATTCTTTATTTATCTTCGCAGATTTGGAAAAAACAAATATACATTCTCATATGTCTTATAAAAAAAACATCAACAGCTCGGTCTGTCCAGTTATGACGATTCATTTTTCTATAAACTTGTTTTCCAGAATACTTTCGTCCTTGGAACCTAAGATAGAAACTTTCATTATTCACTTTTTCTTTGACACCTAGTAAGAAGTTTGGTTTCAGAACTTTTCCTTTTTAGGTCCAATACTTTTATTCATTTCTTCATGAATTGTCTCTTGAGAATAGCCAAATGGTTTTTTCCATAATAACCAATCTCTCATTCTTGGCGGAGGGGACAGTATCGTGAATCGATATGTTGCTTAGCACATATGAGTCAATGGAAAAAACCATGGCAGGAAGAGCTTTAGAGTATGACGCCGTTCTGGCTGCATACCTTGAATTTCTTAAACAAAGGTAACGTCTTTCTCACGATTGCCATTGGTTGAACAACACCAAACAGGCATAAGAAACATACAGGCTCGATCCTGTTCTTTTCTCTCTATTTCCTTACGTCTTTCCACAGGAACACCACAAAGGCGGGAGTCCCCAAATGGTCTGTACCTCACCCCG
>JABUQX010014612.1:10000-18665 GCA_015478945.1 Trachelipus rathkii
TCATTTTGATGAGCTAGTCCAGGATGAGCGTTTATTAGATCCCTTGAGGTATTATCAAACTGCTGTATTTTACCGAACATTGTACACAATTATTGTCCAATTAAAAAAAAATTTGAAAGTATGGACATTTGGTCTAGTCTCTTTATAACGCTGACTCCAGAATTTTTTTCAGCATCAACAAACAAATGAAGAATTGCAGAAAAAAGTTGAAATTTTGTTATACGAATATAGAGATCTCACAGAAAACTTTCCTTCTGAAATTCAAAGCTTTCGAGTGATTCTTATGAAAGACATTAGATCAAGAACATCAATAAAAGATTTGGCAGATTTATTATTCAGTGACAACTACATTATTGCGTCAAGTATACCAGATGTTTGCACCGCGTTTTTGCTGCTCTTGACTTTGCCTGTAACTGTGGCAACAGCGAGCGGCATTTTCCAAGTTTTATAATCACTCACGTTCTGAAAATGCCACAGAAATAATTAGTGGGAGATTCAGTATTGGGGTCGCGCTACGTCCAATTTTTACCTCCCCTATAAATGGACATAAAATTCGGAATTATCAGCCAATTTTGACCTTATAAACACCAAACTGTAGTTTTTTTGGCCGCTAAAACGTTGTTTTCGGGTGTTTTTCTGTGTCTGTAGTCATTCTTTCAGAATTATCAATTTTTCAAAACCCATGTTTTTGACATTTTTCGTATCAACTTCCAGAATTTTTTTAGAAATGACTTCAAACTTGAAATATGCACAGATGGGTCCATTCCTACAATAGTCACATTTGTTTTTTCGATTTTTTTGATTTTTTTTTCAATTTTTAAACCACTTTTTTGGATTTTAAAATGAAAATTGCGGTCTGTTCGTGCGAGGGCATATGTAGTCGAAAGAGATGCACATTTTATACTTAAATAATTTCTATTCTTTTCATGTTTTGGAATTGTTCTTGGAACAAATTCTCAAAAAAAAAATTAAATTTTAAAAAAATTTATTTTGAGTATATAAAAAATTTATCTAAGTAAAAAAAGATGCATCTCGCCCGACTATAGAAGCCCTGAAAATTTTTGTTTATCGGCAGTTAAAAAAAATATATCAATTATTTTCACTTTTACGAAACATTTGAATTTTGGAAAGATGAAAAGTTGATATATATTTTTTTCTACTCACTCCGATTAAAACATCAAATTTTTTCTATGTTCGAGGCAAAATGATCTTTTTTACTTTAATAATTTTTTTGTAGACTCAAAAAAATATTTTTTTAATTTCAACTATGAGGTTATTTAAATGTCCAAGAACAAATCCAAAACTAATGCATATACAAAAAAATTATCTGAGTAAAAAATGTGCATCTCTTCCGACTACATATGCCCTGAAAATTTCATCCACTTCGCACGAGCAGAAAAAAATTATCGCAAGTTTTCATTTTAAAATAAAAAAAGGGGGTTTGGAAATTGGACAACGCTGAGCACAAAATTCAAAAAATCGAAAAAAAAACAAATGTGACTATTGTTGGCAGGGAGGGCACGGAAAAAATCAATTGATTTTTTCCACTGATTTTTTCACTTGATTTTTTGCTCCAAAAAATCATGATTTTTTGCTGTTTTTGATTTTTTGCTTTTTTATATATATATTTTTCATTTTTTGGGATATTTAAGTGATTTAATTTCAATAGAAATAAAAAATTAGAATAATAATATCATAGCAAGGCTACTCTGTTTCAAATTTCTATGCTATAAAAATGTCAACAAAAGATCATGTTTCAAACATGTTTCTTTTATTTCTGATGTAATATATTATCATTATTACAAATAACACTCTTTAGTGTTGCGGTTTCATTGTGTCATAGACTATAAGCCCTATTTTAAGATTTTGAACTCAGATATAGGGCCTAGGGTTAAAAAAAGTTTGTTTACAAATTATATTTCGCGTGACGTCACGATTCTCAAAAAATCAAAAAAATCAAAAAAATCAAAAATTGATTTTTTTCTCAAAAAATCTAAAAAATCCCCAACCCTGCATATTTCAAGTTTGAAGTCATTTTGAAAAAAATTCTGGAAGTTGATACGAAAAATGTCAAAAACATGGGTTTTGAAAAATTGAAAATTCTGAAAGAATGACTACAGACACAGAAAAACACCCGAAAACAACGTTTTAGAGGGCAAAAAAAGCTACAGTTTGGTGTTTATAGGGTCAAAATCGGCTGAAAATTCCGATTTTTATGGTCATTTTTACGGGGGAAGTGAAAATTGGGCTCAGCCCGGGCCCAATACTGGACCCTGTCCTTAATTAATATTTTAAGTGTAGAATGCAACATTCCAAAACAAATTGACATCAGAGAGGTTATTAATACATTTGCATCACAAAATGCAAGACGGCAACGGCGATTTCAGAAGTAGTAAGTAAACATGTAAACATTTCTGTTAATTATTACTATTTATAATAATGTAAATTATCTATATATATATATATATATATATATATATATATATATATAATATCTATAATAGAATATATATTAATATAATATATAATATATATACTTTTTTATATATATATATATTTATATGTATATTATACATTCATAATATATATATATTATATATATATATATATATATATATATTATAATATATATATATATTATATTTTATATATAATTTTCGTAGAAGACAGATAGTAACTAACTGAATATGTATAACCAACTAACATAGCCTGATAAAACATAACTCTCCAATACAGTTCTCCTCATAGAATTTAAATTTAACTTTCAAAAGAAATATATCAATAATATATATATAATTAATATATATATTATATATATATTATATATATACATTACTATATGTATATATATATATATATATATATATTTATATATATATATATATATATATATATATATATATATATATGGGGCCCAAATTTAAATTTTGCGGGAGGGCCCGACAATTTTGCGTTACGCCACTGTATATATATATATTATTTAAATTTATAATTAAATATAGAGAATTTTATCTATATATCTCTATATCTTATATGTAAAAATAGTTTTATATATATATATATATATTTATATATATATATTGTTTCGAAAACGTATAAAAAAAAACTTTTGACTTTCTGATTATTTGCATTAAAATATTTTTTAAAAAAGTCGAAATATTTTTTGATAATATATATACCGTATATATATATATATTATATATATATATATATATATATATATATATATGAAATATATGTATAAATTATATTAATAAATTTATATTTTATAATACCAAAATTAATTATTTATATATAATTATATATATATATATATATATATATATATATATATATTGCAAGCGAGTGCGCCCTAAAGAAAAACGAGTTTTTCTATCTTCCGAAATAAGCCCCGCCTTCAAGTGCGCATCATACTAGCTTTTTTTGAAAATCATGCTAACACGATAAGCATGCAACTGCATTATGAGTAATTAAAAACAAATTTACGTAATAAATAAATTTCAATTTATTGCTAAGCAATCTATAATGACAACTGAGGACAGGGGTCCGACCCCCACCTGGTATGGTAGCATTAAGAGAAAATAAATTGGAAAACACAACTTGATCTTATTCCAACCCTCCAAAGAAGTCTCCACAACATTCTAACCTCAGTGCCGAGATTTCAGTGGTGATCCCGAAGAGTGAAGAATGGTCCATGGATAGGAGCCTGCAACACCCGCCAGAAGACAGAGAATACCTTCTAACCTACTCACAGACATGCGCACCCATTTTTATTGTAAACGGGTATATTTGCCCACATTTTATGTTTGTGCTTCTCTCTCTTTTTGCCAGCCTCCACAAAGTCGCAGCTGCTGCAGCCACCAGCCTGTCCCAGCATCAACTTACCAGCACTTGGACCCCTCTTCTTGGTCAGAACCGTACAGTACCACAGTCAAATCACGTAAAACTGTTATTATTATTATTATTATTATTATTATTATTATTATTATTATTATTATTATTATTATTATTATTATTATTATTATTATTATTATTATTATTATTATTATTATTATTATTTTTATTATATTAGCATTATTATTATTATTATTATATTATTATTATTTGTAATTATTATCCTTAATTTTTTTTTATTATTATAATTTTCATTTTTATATTATTCTTTGATTTATTATTATTATTATTATTATTTTATTATTATTATTATTATTATTATTATTATTATTACCGTTGCCCCTGCCGTTGGGGTTACTGGCACATCATAACACCACCCTCGTGGGCTAAGGTGTTCCTCGTCGACTCACTCATATAAAAAAAAAAAAAAAAAAGAAGAAAGGAAGAATTTTTTTTTTATATATATTTTGATGTTTTTTTTAGCATTTTTCTGACGAAATAGCCTCATATTATTTCACATTCCAGCTCTTAGGGTTGTAATTTCTTTGGTTTTCCACCTTCTTCTTGGTATTTTAGCCTACTCCATCCTAATCAATGGGCCTACCAGTCCGGTAGATCAACAGTTGGCGCACTAGATAGCTTGGTATCCAAGATAGAAGGAGCGCTAGATCACAAGGAGGTGGCGGTTTGTGCCTTCCTGGATGTGCAGGGTGCTTTTGATAACACCATGCATGTGACCATGGAGGATGCCGCCGCCTCCAAGGGCGTCGGACCCTCAACGATTGCCTGGATAAAAGCAATGTTGGGGACAAGACGTATTACGGCTGAACTGGGAGGGGAGATGATCACTGTGACATCTGTGAGGGGATGCCCCCAAGGAGGGGTACTTTCACCCCTTTTATGGACCATGGTGGTTGATAGTCTCCTCACCAAACTCAGTGAATCCGGATTCGAGGTGCAAGGATACGCGGATGACCTTGTAATTATTATTAGAGGCAAACACATAGAGGTCTTAATGGAACTCATGCAACATGCCCTCAATATATCCTACAATTGGTGTTTGGAAAGGGAACTAAACATCAATCCAAGCAAAACAGTAATAGTGCCCTTCACCAGGAAGAGGAAGCTAAGATACATGGCTCCCAAGATTGGTGATGTCACTATTAACCCTTCCACTGAAGTCAAATATCTGGGAGTAATCCTAGATCAAAAACTAACGTGGAATCCACATCTTAAAAGGGTAGTGGATAAAGGTACGATGGCCCTATGGACATGCCGAAAGATGCTTGGCAAAACATGGGGACTGAAACCTAAAATGACCAATTGGTTATACATAACTGTAGTCAGACCTATAATCACCTATGCCTCACTTGTTTGGTGGCCGAAGGTTGAACAAAGGACTGCACAAAATAAACTGCAAAGATTGCAAAGGCTTGCATGCCTAGCGATCACAGGGGCAATGCATACATGCCCTACTGCAGCCATGGAGGCACTGATAGGCCTCCTTCCTCTGCATTTGCACATCAGAAGGGAGGCCATGTCATGTGCAACCAGACTGGCCATTCTTGGTCAAATTAAACTAAGAACTGGACTCGGACACCTTCGAATTTTGGAAGATGTACCAGAGATACAAATGGGCATTGTAGTTTCGGACTTAATGCCAAAACAAAAAAGCTTTGGAAAGAAGTATAAAATCCTTCTTACAAATCGTTCAACTTGGGATAATGGAGGTCCTAAACTTGAATCAGGAACCATTATGTGGTACACTGATGGATCGGTGATAGATGGTGGGACTGGCGCGGGACTGGTCGGACCCAATTGCAGGCGCAGTATAGCCCTGGGTGCTTTTCCCACCATCTTTCAGGCAGAGATTTACGCTATAATGGCTTGTGCCAGAATAAACATAGAAAGAGGGATGCGAGGGGCAAAGATCGCTGTGGCAACTGATAGTCAGGCGGCTATCGGGGCTCTGAGCTCCTGCATGTATGACTCTAAACTGGTTTGGGAATGTCAACGTACCCTACAGCAACTGGCTCAACACAACAGAGTTAATCTGATGTGGGTGCCGGGGCATCAAGGTGTACCAGGCAATGAGGAGGCTGATCGCCTCGCTAAGGAAGGAGCCAGAACCGCCTACTGTGGTCCGGAACCCTTCTGTGGACTTTCTAAGGCCCACATTAAAGAATCTCTGACACAATGGGAACACAAAGCTATGACCAATTACTGGACAAGCATCCCTGGTCTCAGACAAGCTAAAGATCTGATTGATCTTTCTCCGAGAAAGGCAAAGGAAGTGCTTGCTCTGAGTAGATCTGATCTTCGAATTTTGACTGGAATTCTGAATGTGATTCATGCCGATACTGCCGTGAAGCAGTAGAAACGGCAGAACACATTCTATGTAATTGCGAAGCTTTAAGCTGGCAAAGATATTGGTATTGGCAGAGGGATGTACTGAAGCCTTACGATATCAAAACTTCGTCTCCTGGAAGAGTCCTGAAATTCCTGCGGAAAATCGGGATGAACCAGGAGTTTTAATAGACAAGGGCGTGTCACAAAAGATCCAAGTGGGTCGCAGTGACAAGGGGCCTCAATAGAGACCACCACCCTAACAATCTAATCTAATCTAATCTAATCTACTCTTGCACAGTCATTCTTCCTCTTCTTTTCTTTCCCTCGCACTACCTACCTCTACGTCCTTCATCTTGCCCTCTGACTCGCGAATCGCCCATCTTCAACCCTTCTTTGTTAACGATCCCGAGCCTTGGTTTGAACTCGCCGAGTCAGCGCTCCTGTCCATCGAAGACGAGAAGGAGAAATATTCGAGAGGTGTGAGTGCTCTCGCAGAGTCTTGTCTTGTCAAAATCAGAAACGGTTTAGCGGCAACTAGAACCTCTACCACCCCGTACGCCGCTCTCCAGGAACTCATTACCGACCGCTTGGCCCCCACCAGAGAGGAACGGGTAGAGACGCTGCTTAGAGGCGTCGCCCTGGGCGATCAAAAACCATCAGAGTTGATGACGAGAATGCTGGGTTTGTTGGGGGGTACACCTTCTCCGCGAGAGGTGCAAATTATTCGTACACTCTTCCTCCAGAAGATGCCCGCTGAGCATCACAGTGTCCTGCAGTCGTTGAATCCGGCGCAAACTCTCCCTGAGTTTGCTGCCATAGCGGACCGGGTTGTGCGCCCACCTATAACCTCTACTTCCAACGTTTTCGCAGTCTCTCCCACACCTGCCACCGCTACCGCTCTCCCTCCCCCGCAAACAGCTACGCCTCACACCCATCACATTCCCCTTCTCCCTCAACCCCGCCTCCGCTGCTCTTCCTCCCCCTCTTCTTCCTCAACCGCCTTCTGCCACCTTTCCAGCTCAACCTCCTTATTCCCAACCACCCCAACCTTCCTACCCTCATGTTTTCGCAGTACAACCTCCTCCTTCGGCAGCTCTGGATACCCGGATTTCGGTTCTCGAAAATGGCATGGCCGAGATAAAAACTGCCCTTCTCTCCCTTACTGCGGCAATTAATAATAACACCTTTCGCTCCCGTGATCGCACTCCTTCCAACCATCGTCCTTCTCGCGGTCCTCGTTCACCTTCTGCTTCTTCCTCACGCCAGCGCCAGTATCCTCATGGGTACTGTTATTATCACCATACTTTCGGGATGGATGCGAAGAAATGCGATCCTTCCTGTCCACTCCACCAGGGAAACTCAGCAGCAGGCCCGTCGTAGGAGCGACGGGAGATGCTGGTCCTTTCTCTTCTTCTCCTCCTACTGCACAGGATGTTCTTCGTATCTATGATCACTCCACTAAGCTTTCTTTTTTGATCGACTCTCGGGGGTCCCAGAAACCCTTCTCAGACTCCGCTATTCCTCTTTCCGGTCGTCAACTTTTCGCTGCAAATGGCTCTTCCATTCCGGTGTATGGAGACCGTTTGTGTACGATGGATCTTTCTCTCCGCCGTCGGTTCACATGGGTTTTTCTCGTCATTGAGGTGACACAGCTCATACTCGGTGCTGATTTTTTCTCATTTTAATCTTAATGGTGGATTCTTCGTAATCAACGTCTGGTTGACGGTGATACTGCTCTTTCTACTCCCGGTGCTATTATTGCTTCTGCACTAAAGGGTATTTCTGCTATTGCTCCTTCTTCTTCTTTGGTTGTCTCTCCCTTTCTTACCCTCCTGCAGGAGGAATTTCCTTCTTTATTGCATCCTTGCTCTGCAGATACGCCACTTAAGCATTCTGTTGAACATCATATCGAGACCACCGGCCCACCCACCTTCGCTAGAGCTCGTCGCCTCCCTCCTGATAAGCTCAAGGCCGAATTTGATCACATGTTACAACTTGGCATTGTGCGCCCCTCCAAGAGTTGTTGGTCTTCTCCGCTACACATGGTCCCTAAAGGCACTACGGGAGACTGGAGACCCTGTGGTGATTTTAGGGCCTTGAATTCTGCCAAGACTGATAGGTATCCGATCCCGCACATTCAATCTTTCACTTCACACCTGGCCGAAACACTATCTTCTCGTTCCTAGACTTAATTCGGGCCTTACCACCAGATCCCCTGTAGCTCCGGAAGACGTTTCCAAGACAGCTGTGATCACCCGTTTGGCCTCTTTGAATATACGAGAATGCCATTCGGTTTGAAAAACGCTGCTCAGTCATTCCAGAGATTCATTGATTCCATTCTTCGTGGTCTTCCGTTTGCCTGGGCTTATTTAGATGATCTTCTCGTCGCTTCCTCCTCTCCTGAAGAACATTCAGATCACCT
>JABUQX010014613.1:0-37500 GCA_015478945.1 Trachelipus rathkii
GCTTGAAAATAAAAATTAAAATTACATTTTTAACCGACACACCTACCAGTTTTACCCAAAAAAAAATTTCACACTAGCATTTTTCAAAAAATGACTAAAAATATTTATTTTCACATTTTTAATATTTTCTTTTATTCAAAATCATTTAAGAAGGTTTGAATGTAAGAAAAAACTTTATTTAAATAGGTGTAACTTGAAATTTCAATTTTTCACGTACGTCAAAAAAAGTAAAAATATTATATTTTTCCCCCATTTGTGTTATATATATATATATATATATATATATATATATATATATATATATATATATATATATATACTATAACCCATATATAACTGCTATATATATATATATATATATATATACTCTCTCATATATATACTACTATAAGGCTAATACGTAGACAACGACCCACACATTTTGAGACCGAAAATTTTCTAAGTTCAAAATAATTTCAAGTTCAGAAAAGAAGTTAAGTTAAGTTAAGTTTTTAAGAGAAAATTCTTTAGTTTGTAGAATGAATTCTTCTTATATCCCAAAAGCTTTCCCATAAACAATTAACGGAGAAACGAAACCAAAAGAAAATTTTATAAAAAGAAGAAAGAAAGGCAGCAGACACGTAATAGGCAGCTTGTCATAAAACAGTATTACCATATTATAATATATATGTAATAAATTTTGATTGAGGGGAATGTGTAAGAAGTGTTGAGAATCCGTGAGATAAATTATAAGTTGTATAACAAAAAAATTATAATAATAGTAAAGAAAAAAAATTGTCCTAAATGAATAGAATTCAAAAAAAACACAGTCTTGATTAAGGAAATCTTTAGAACAGTTTAAGAAGGCCTTTTCAGATGGCCGTACCTTTGTACCATACAAAACTTCCCTGAGAGCTGCAAAAAGTTATCTTCTACTGCCAAACTGTTTTATCTCCGATGGTGATAGTAAAGAAATATGAAAAAGATGAATAAGAATTAATAATAGATCTATTACAAATCCACCAATTTGGCTTAGTCAAAACTAATGATATATATATCTAAATATATGATACCAAAACCATCCACATGCATTAATAACTAAGTTATGGTCACACATGCCATCTAACATTAATAACCACTATAACTAAAACCCGCCAATTTGGCTTCGTCAATATATTATATGATACCCAACCTATCCATAAACAAATCTAACCCTTTCTTAAATGATGCAATTGAATCACACTCAACAACCTCCTCTGGCAGACCATTCCAAAATTTAACAACCCTATTTAGTGAATGCATGCTTTCTTATATATCAAGATGGCATGCATTCTTTATTTTCTCTTATGCCCCCCTGGTCACCTGTCCATTTTTCTACTATGAAAAATTTATTGAGCTGTTCCTGTATTATCAATAGATGTAAATATTTTGTAGACTTGTATCATATCGCCTTTCTACAGAAAACATTCCTAACTCCTTCAGCCTCTCCTCATAGCTCTTACCCTCAAACCCAGAAATCATCCTTGTTGCTCTATGTTGCACTCTCTCTAGCATATCTAAGTCTTTCTTTAAATAAGGGGCCCAAACTTGTGCACAATACTCTATTACTGGCCTAACATAGCTATTATACAGTTTACTTATTACTTCTTGCTCTTGTAAACAACATTGCGATTTATTATGCCCAGCATCTTATTAGCTTTATTTCTAGCTTCCAAACACTGATTAGCTACTTTCAAATTACTGCTTATAATCACACCTAAATCTTTTTCTTGGTCCACAGACTCAAGCTGTAGTGAGCTGCCCTTTAGTGGTAGTTTTTTTTGTATCATATGTTTTTTTTGGGGGTATTTTTTAATTTGTCATTCATTTGCATATCTGCCCACCCCAGAAGTTTATCAAGATCATTTTGAATCTTATGCATCCTTCACTATTCCTAACTGAGGTGGCCACTTTAGTATCATCTGCAAACTTAGAAACCTTGCATTTAAGTCCCTGGTCTAAATCATTTATATATATGAGAACATAGTGGCCCCAGCACTGATCCTGTGGGGACACCACTCTTCACTATTTCCATGATGATTTATTCCCATTTAAGTTGTACACACTGTTTTCTAGTAACCACTCTTTAATCCAACCATGTACCACTTTCCCCACCTATACCACATTGCAATAACTTTTTCATCAGCCTTATGTGGGGAACCTTATCAAAAGCTTTACTGAAGTCTAAATATACAATATCAACTGGATCTCCTCGGTCAATGCAGTCAGTAATGTATTCATAAGTTCTAAAAGGTTTGTCTGACGACCTACCTTTCTGAAACCGTGCTGGGAGTCATACAATACCTTGTTATCTTCCACAAATATTTCTCTATATGACCTTATAGTAACTTTTCCAGCCTTCACAACCAGAGATGTTAAGCTAGCTGGCCTATAATTTCCAAGATCTTCCTTATTACCTTTCTTATAAATAGGCACAACATATGCTGTTTCCAGTCATCTGGTACCTCACCAAATGTTATAGATCGCTTAAAAATCAAATACAGTGCCTTTGCAATGCTGATACTACCCTCTTTCAGAATTCTACCATATATCCCATCAGGCCCTGCAGCTTTACCTGGATCAATATGGTCTAATAAACGTTTTAATATCTTTTACGTCAAATTCAAATTCTGTAATTCTATTTTTTATATGCATACAAGAACTATTAGTCTCCAAACTATTATCTAATCTTTCCTCAATAAACACTGAAGCAAAATAAGCATTGAAAATGTTGACCAACTCCTTATCTGAACTCACTAAATTTTCATCAATTTTAATTGGACCAATTGTCCCTATTCTTACTTTTAAATTTATAAAAGCTAAAAAACTCTTGGGTTCTTATTACTATTCCTTGCTAAATTAATTTCTGCCTCTCTCTTTGCCTTCCTTATTGACTGGTTAAGTTCGTTTCTATTTTTCCTATAATTTTCTAAATCATCTTCCCTATTACTACCCTTGAATATTTTAAAACATCTACGCTTTTCATTAATTTTCTCTCTTATCTCTCTATTCCACCAAATAGGTTTTCTCTTTGCCACCCTAATGGGTTTATCTTTAAAACATACTGACTGAATATTCATTAAAATTTGCTTAAAATGTTCCCACAAAACTTCCCTGAGAGCTGCAAAAATTTATCTTCTACTGCCAAACTGTTTTATCTCCGATGGTGATAATTGAGAAACATGAAAAAGATGAATAAGAATTAATAATAGATCTATGGCAAAAACATGTATAGTCTTTTTACTGGAACAAAATTCTCACCTTGACACTAGTGTTTGATTTTAACCTTTAAATTTTTAACCTGTTTTGGACTTACATACCTGAAGGTCTCAAAAATAATTAAATAAAAGAGAATATCATTGGGAATAAAACCCAATGAAATATATATATCTTTAATAGACACAACTTAACAATTAAATATTTACAAAAAAAAAAGGGAATTAGGGAGGTATTTTATCTTTATATGGTAAATAGTACAATTTACCAAAACTATTCAAAAAAATAATATGAGATATTTTCTTTTTAATAAGAGAAAACAAGATAATAAAATTTTATGTTTATTTTATGTGTAGTTGATATTTTTGTTTTTAGACTCTGATTCCGAAATTCCGAAGCGAAAATTTCGTTCGCGCGCTCGAAAAAAAACTTGTAGTGCACTACTCATAAACCACGTTGGTTTTTGAATTTTTAACCCGCACGAGAACTCCTACTCCGACTTCTCCTCAACACGACTCAAAGTCTGATATAGTATTTGAATTTGAAATTTTGTACAATACTCCACTTTGACTTCTCATTCAAATGACTCCAAATCTGATATAGTATTTGAATTTGAACTTTTGTACCATACTCCACTTTGACTTCTCATTCAAATGACTCCAAATCTGATATAGTATTTGAATTTGAACGTGGTTATCTTTAGCAAAAATTTAATTATAAACAAAAAAAATAGAATGTAATTGTTTTATGAGTAAATGGAGTTATTTTATCCACAGTCACACCATCAATTTTATGATTACCAGCTCTGACTGGTTCCAGCTCTAAATATGATTAAGTGACTGAATACTCATTTCAACAGTCTGTACACATCAGTATACAGCAAAAATATGTTATTAGTTACAATATATATTATTATATAATGATATTTAATTTATTTAATCAATTTGTATTAAAGGGGGGTTGTGGTTATCTTTAGCAAAAAATGAATTATAAACAAAAATATAAATAAATAGGGAATCATGAGGGATCATCTAATATACAAATAATTAAAAAAATCATTACTAATTGTAAATTGGGAATTGGTTATAACTTAAATTAATACCGTGATAATAACAAATAAAGGGGGATTTATAATAATCTAAAAAAATGTAATTCTCTTAAGACAGATTATAAAAACAATTTACAAGTAGAAAGTTATACTTTGTTTTGTATTGATCCTAAAATAAGGATCTGGGGAATGTCACTTATAAAGACATTCATTTACTTTGAAACAATGAGAATAATTTCAATACGGTTACACTCCACAATTACTAACATTTGATTGTTTATAAGCTTATTTACAGTTAACCACTATGCAATCAGTGAACTTATTGTATTTCAAGCTTATTTTAAGTTTATTATAAACAATTGATATTATAAGTTTTCACACACTAAATTCGTTTTGGTTAATAACTTTCAGCCTAATTTGGTGAAGTTATTTTCTTTCAGTCGAAAATAAATTTTACTAATGGTTGGAGACAAATGACTAGTTGGAGTACTTCCAAACTCTCCAAGAGAAAAGAACGCCTGCTCACAGACCCTAACCTGCACTGGTATTGGAACCAAACCCGGAAACGGAACCTGGGAAAGTGAAAACGGGTGTTACCTATCAGTGGCCAAGAAGATTCAGTAAATCATTATAATGTATTTTACTTATTAGAGATCAATGAAAACTCAACATAAAAATCATAAACTAGCTTACCCCTGTTGAAACAGAGGTTTTCTTTGGGTTGATGAGGTGAAATTTGAATAGTGAGCTGAGCACTAAAGTGGCTTGAACATCAATCGTTGATACACCAACTAAGAGGAAACAATGCTCTGGATAATCCTACATGGTGGAAAAAAATAAAAACATCTATACTCACTAACAAATTCGCCATGACAGCCTCATACCATAAACATCATTAGTATTTTATATCATTTTAATCCTTTAAGTATTTTATTTTATTTACCTAGATGGCAGATATTAATCCACATAAATTCCAGTATAATATAACACTTAATGTTGGTTGTTCAAGAGTATTTGCCGGAAGAAGAAAAAAAAAAAAAATATAATATATATATATATATATACATATATATATATATATATATATATATATATATATATATATATATATATATATACTAATAATATATATATATATATAAATATATATATATATATATATATATATATATATATATATATATATATATATATATATATATATATATATATATATATATATATATATATCTATATACCGTGTTTATATATATATATATATATATATATATATATATATATATATATATATATATATATATATAATATAACTTATATATATATATATATATATAAATATATATATATATCTTTATTTTTATTCTTATATATATATAAAATATATACCACACTCTATGTATAAACACATATATATATATATATATATATATATATATATATATATATATATACTCTTTATATATATATATATATTAGTGTTGCACGATACCAAAAAATTTGAAGGCGATACCACGTGCAGTAAATTACTTTCGCTAATTTTTCATTGCCGATACCGATACCCGATCCGATACCATTACCAAAATTTTTGCTGATGCCCGATACCGATACCGATACTTTTATCTATCACACAATATGTATATATATATATTTATATATATATATATATATATATATAACAATATATATATCTTCTTTAACTATATATATATATATATATATATATATATATATATATTTATATACATATATATGACAACCTTATATATATATATATATATATATATATATATATATATATATATATATATATATATATATATGCTATCTGTATATATATTATTGATTCAGGTAACATCCGCATCCGCGTGCATCCGCACATTATTAAAGATCTGCCTCCGCATCCGCGCTTTTCCCTAATATGTTGCACGGATATTATTGTCGAAATTTGATAAAAAATTTTATAATAATAAAAATACTTAAGATGAATCTAAGCAAATTTAAATGAGAGACATGGGACTCAACTCAACTGTGTAATGATGACTCATTATCTCACAGCCTGAAGTTGATAATTTGAGTCAACAGAGTCACATGAGATTAGGGATGCCAAAAAAATCAGCGCCTCTACAGCTTCTGTCTCCGATGTAATAACATTAATCTCAACGCTAAGGAAGAATTTTGAACCATCTTAAATGAAAATGATGACGGTTTAAAAAGAATGAAAGATGTAATAAAACTAGAGCTAGAAAAACGCTTTGGTTCTGTGGAAATTAATGACCTTCATACTATTGCAACTTACTTAGATCCCGTTATAAAGACAAGTTTTTTTTGTAACACAATATTAGAACAAGTTAAATCGTCACTTTGTGTTGGCAGTTGAAAAACTTCAATCGAATAGTCTATTAATTCGCAACCCATTAAAGGAAATAAACGAAATCTACCAGAACCAGCATCTTCTACAAGTAAGCAATAACAGATTCACTGGAAGAATTTCTACAGTCAGTAGTAATGAAGAAACACACGCATTACCAAAGATGTAGTGAAATGATTGAAAACTTTCACCAAGAAAAACGACTAGATACTATCAGTCGGTGGAAAGTTCGGCAAAATGTTTACCACGCTTAAGTAAACTTGCAGAAATATTTGGCCTGTCCTCCAGCTAGTGTTCCAAGTGAAAATTATTTAGCATTGTATGATTTACCATATAATTAGACAAGAAAACCTATTGGAGCTCTCTCTAATGAAAGGCAGAGAGAAAAATTGATGTTTCACGAAGATCACAACCTTCCTATTTTTACATTTCAATACTAGTGCAAAAGTATATGGTCTTTGTAAACCTCTTTCATTAAGGTCCCGGAGGATGGGGAAGAGGCTGGTGGAGTGCATTTGAATTGGGTCCCGTCTCGCACCCTGATAACAATTATATTAATAGATTGTGGCTAAAACTTCGAAATATATTAATTATATACTTATATATATATATATATATATATATATATATATATATATATATATATATATATATATATATATATATATATATATATATATATATATATATATATATATATATATATATATATATATATATATATATATAGTCCCTCCAAATATACCACACAAAAACAACCCATCCTGTATTTCACCGTATGTGAGAGTTTGACGCCAAGTAAGTGTTTCACCATGTATATACATGTTTTTTAAGTGTATATATGCATTATCATCAATATATATTGATTTACTGATTTTGGGAAATTTGATGCACATTTTGCCACTTTTTTGGTTTGCTTTCTGCTTACATCACATGAAGACAAGTGAAAAATATGTAAATATTTAATGAATTCCTATGAAACCGATCCTTTCTCAGTTTACAGAAGTAATTTGGTGAAGTTTCATGCAACCACCAACACACAGGTACCAACCAAAGTGAACACACAGAAACAACCCATGGGTTCAGAAATGCAACCCACATTCAAATACTAAAAAAATGAGTCCCATTGTGCAGAAAAATAACTATTTTCATGTTTTGATGTTGTTTTTTATGTTCCAGACCAAACTTGTGTCAAAAAAGGCAAAAAAAAATAACTATTATAAGTTATCTAACCGCAAACCGCAAAAGTGACCGCAAGCCGAAAAAGGTCACTTCAAAAGTGACCACAAGCCGAAAAAGGTCACGTGCCTCTATATTCTATATACTCTATATTCTATATTCTATATTCAGCTTCTAGCACGTTATAGAGCCTATATTCTGGGAATGCACCGGTATTAGTGTCTACCCCTATGTTGTAAGTGGGGAATCGATTGGTGTATATTAGAAGGTGCTAGATGCTTCCTTCTATGGGTTAGTTCACCCCCTTTTCTAGCCTTTTCTAGCATGTCATGTCGTCATAGAACACGGCTAATAATGGTGTCTATCCCTAGGTTATAAGGTACGGAGAATCGATTGGTGTATATTAGAAGAAGGTGCTAGGTTGGTTCCTTCTACGAGTTAGTATCCCCCACCCCCCTTTCTAACCCTTCTAGTACGATATATCGTATGTATCGGAATATACCCGATATTAGTATCATTTGTATATAACCCGCACTGCTGAATCGATTCCTGTGGTTTCCGAGTTGATTGGTCACTCTAAAGAGTTGTATTGGAGTATTACCCTACCCCCTTTTCTAATGCACCTTTCTAACATTTTTTGTTTCTGAAGCTATGAAGCGGCTCAGTGTTGTCTGAGTATGTTTTGAGGTATGCAGTCGATTGCCGCTATTGCCGAGCGCGGCGTTTCAACCGTTAGCGGTTTTAGAACGCACCAACATGCGTTTTTCGTAGATGGCGTACCCTTCGTCAAAAACCTATCATGACGGGTGTCAAACAGGGGTAGAATGTCTCAAAAATAAGATCCCCGTAGTTACTTTCCCGAACGCCAGAGTCCCCAGGGCCCCAGCCGGGGGTCATATATTTGGTTTTGAACGACCCCAAATGACATATCTTAGCAAAAGTGGTGTTAGAGACATCGTACCCTCTTGAAACTTGGCATACCTTCTTCATTTATGTGGCAACATCGCTTCATCCAATGCTTCAATTCACTACGTCTAAAAGGGGGGTGGGGGTCCCCGCCCCAAAACCTAAAAATGGACTTAGAAAGCTGAAATTTGGTGTGTATAGAGAATAAATGAAATAGAATGGCTATGTTAATTAATACAAACAAACTTAACCTAACTTAATATTTATTTATTTTTTTTTTTTTTTCTCTTTAAAAATTTTTTCAGGGGGTCGTATTTTAAAATTTTTCCAATTTTTTTTAACTACATCCTTGTACATAATTTGTATACATTAGTTGATGTTATTTTCTCTCCATAATGGAGTAACAAGCTTGGGTTGTTATTAGGGGGACATGGGTTGTTATTAGGGGGAAATGGGTTGTTCCCAAATTTCTCATTTTTTTTAAATAATTTAAAAATTACTCCACCAATCCAAATATCCTATACAGGTTATATACCTTGCACCAACCCCCAAGAAAGCCATATTTCAGAGTTTGAAATTTTTTGTTAGTTTACGAGATATTAATGAAAATTAAAAAGTGGGTTTTTTTTCTGGGGATAGACTATATATATATATATATATATATATATATATATATATATATATATATATATATATATATATATATATATATATATTATATATACATATATATATATATATATATATATATATATATATATATATATATATATATATATATATATATATGATATATATATATATATATATATATATATATGGGTCTATCCATTTTTTTTACCAAAATAATGGAAGTTGGCGCTCGATAATTTTTGAAAACTTTTATATTTTGCAAGGCGTTAATGTTATCCAGTTAAGTTCAAAACCACCATTCGTTTTTGTAGATTTAATCTGGTTGCAGGGTGAGGCAAAATGTTTGACCAGGTGGAGCAAAATTTATCACATAATAGAGGTAACATTTTAAAGTCATATCTCCATATTGGTAATTCTTATACCAAATTTCATACAGAGAGTTATTTGTTAGGGATACTTTAAGGTACATTTGACCTTTCCTGTTTTTTTTTGGGAAATGATATTTCACCATGAAAATGAATCGAAAAATTGTGTTAAAAATCGAAAAATTTCCATTTACTTTATTCTTAAAGAAAAGGAAATAATTTAACGATATAAAATTTTGTGTGATGATACATACTAAAGTATGGTTTAACTTAAATCTTATTTGAAGTTTGGTAAATATTTTAAAAAAAATTTACAAAAATCCATTTTTCGAAAAATCGGTAACTTTGAACCTTAATATCTCTGATGGGGTAAGTGCTAAAAATCTGAAATTTTCACACATTATACTACTACCATAGATGTTCCTTCACCTGCAATATTGACTTTGGTATTTGCTTGTTTTAAGAAATACAGCCATTCAAAAAGGCCAAAAAAAAATTTTTTTTTTAAGTTGTGTTATGATAGCATACGTGGGCCTACTAGTAATATAAAGTACCTATATTGTTAAAGTGTGTAAATATTATTATTATTATTATTAGAAATTATTACAATTTATTGTCATAATTCTTTTTCAATTTTTATTTAGCATAAAACAATGAAAATGAAAAAATTCATAATTTTGGAAAAATTCACGTTTGGAAAATGTCAATAAAATATAACTTAGACTTGTGTGTTTCTATCCAAATTAATACTATAACATTATTAAAATCTACTTAACATTTAAATTATAAAATTAAAATTAGTTTGGACAAACACAGGCGTAATAATATTTAATGTAAAGCGCGACATTAATTCAGTTATGCAAGCTAAGATTTTGAAGTGTGCTTGTGTCGCTCTCTCTTACCATGTTGATTGTAAATAAAAAAAATATATACGAGCCTCTTTATCTTAAAAAAATGTTTGTGTGTGCTACGTTTATGTTTTATATATATATATATATATATATATATATATATATATATATATATATATATATATATATATATATATATATATATATATATATATATATATATATATATATATATATATACTATGTATATATTTATATATATATATATATATATATATATATATGTAACAGGTGTAAAAGGTTAATTTCACACCGCACCTTTGGGAATTTCAAATCAATTTGTAGAATATCTAAAGTTAAGAAAATTACTCTATCAATGGTTAGAATTGAGGAAACACCCAATTTTACCTGATATGGTTGAAATCTTGGTGACTGTGACAGCCTTACGTGAAGGATTTCTGAGCCAGGCTGCGTGTTTTTCACCAACTCCAACGAGTTTCCTTCTAACAAGTCCAAAGATACAGTCACTGGACTCTGTTTAGTTGTCAATGTTGCGCCTTCAGAAATGTGATTAAGAGGTGACATAAACAATTAGACAATTCCGAATTATGGCCTGGCCTTTAATAATTCTTAAAGAGCAGCTAAATAAAAAACGAGCAACGAATATTGTCAATTTTCACGACAACAAAATAAGACATGGAACAAATATGATAAATGATGAAACAAAGTTCTGTTTCAAGGTTTATAACTATAAGCAGTGAAAATATTGGAATAATTATATAAGGGGAATATAGCGAACAATGTTTAAGTCCGGCTATACTCTAATACAAAAATGAAACGAAAATCGAGAACGAGGTTCGAAACTGAAGTCAGAACTGAATGGTTTGAGACTGAAGTTTGGAACTGAGTACAACCGTGTATTCGACCAACCATTAAAAGTTGAAACCAAGCCTTAAAAAACTGATGTTTGACTAAACACTAAAATTCTTGACCAAAAATAAAAATGGATAGTATGGACCAAGCATTAAAAGGTAATCCAAAACTGAAACTCCAGACCGAGCATTAAAACCTAGAAAAATAATTACGGGAGTTAATTTAATGAATTTTAAAGTTATGATTAATTATTTTTATTAACGCAAGAAGTACGGCATTTATATTTTATTTTAACATTTTCATTAACATACTTACCCCTGCGAGGATAGGGGTTTATGTTAATGTTTCGGCGAAGACGGAGAACAGCGTTGGTTGATAATTGAAGTGAATGAACTGTAATGTTTATGAAAGTAATACGGTAATTTTATAAATCCATTTTAAAGTCACTTATTATAATTAAGTTTACATATGCTCAGGCTTATAAGTATTAGAATTAATGTCTTTTAAGAGGGTTAGAACTGACCTTTGAAAGTATCCACTTGAGGTATGGTATTGTGCCCGTAATTCGCACAACTTGTGAGCAAGTCAAAAAGAATATAAACAAAACTATTTTTAATATAAGAAACACTTTTTACTCAATGAATAAACTGGAAAACATTTAAAATACGTAATTAATTTGTTAAGGGACAAAGTTGGCACATATAATAAAAATAAACAATACAACTGATCCGACCCACAAAACTTTTTAGGCACTTTTTCCAATTTATCTACTCTATTGAAATTTAAAATGGATCAGTTGCAAAAATTGATTCTTTGGTATCTTATTACCAGGAGTGAATGCAGGCACCCCTACACCCCTCCCGGCCAAGATTAAGCTCCCCCCATTTTAAAGTGTAAGATATTACTTTAATGAAAAAATAGGGAAGGCTAAAAGAACGAGTGGTATGGATTTATATAAATAACTGCAAAAATTAAACAATTTTCTTTTTAAGTCAATGAAAATAAACTTTCTTTTTATGATTTGTACAAATTACAAAATAAACTATCTAAGAACAAAATAAACTGAAGTATTGTTAATTTAATACATATCCGGATTATCAAAATAAGAAAGACTATTGAAAGTAGCTTCCTCATCCCTAATGACTCTAAACCATTGCTGAATTAAAAGCTCTCTTTGCTGAGTGCTTTGGGAACCCCATCTGAGGTTTCTCATGGCCCAACGAACACTAGTTCGCTGGGTGGATATTGCCATAGGATCTACGCGAGGATCATACATGGGAGTTGCAACGTTACTTCCCACATAACTCTGTGAAGCAGAAGTGGACGGTATTTGATTTGAGTAATACCCCCCAGAAGTATGACTAGGAACTGAATAAGGCTGCGTTCGAGACATTTGAGATGTATGACCAAGGCTGAAATGTTCATCAGACCTTGGACGATACAATCTCCTAGAAACATTACCGGAATTATTCGATGTGCCTGAAGTTTGAACAAAGGCAGAACTTGCGGTACTACAAACATCCGAGAGTGGGCGAATACACCGTTGAAGGATTCGCTCCTTTTGCTCTTCGCGACTGCGAGGGGACAAAGGCCTAGGGATAGGTTCTCCTCCAGGATTATGTCTAATTCGTGAAGTTCTAGGGTGAATTTTTCTACAATTCAATTCTTTGCAATATAAGCTCATGAATGACTCAAGAAAGATTTTATTTGGATGTTGCCCATCCGGAATTAAAGTAGAACCCATAGTCAATGATATTTTCTCTAAATATTTAGAATGTGGCATCATATCATCACTAAGAGTAGGGCTCAAGTTTTGATAATAATGATCCATTACATCATTACCAATAAGTAATTTCTTATTGGTCCATTTGTACTTTGCATTATTTAAAGACATGAATTTTTCATGAGCCGTGATTGCGTGATCTCGCATGGCCTCAGGCAATAAATTAGGGTAATTCTGAAGTGAATCATGATTAGAAGGCCCCCATTCTTTATTAATACGTTTCAGGTTGAATGTATAAATGTCATATATGGGCGGAATGACTAGGTGGACATTTACTCGTGGATTTATATCTTTAGCGGCTTGGACAATGTTTTCCATCAGAGATGGTATATTGTCAACCGTAAAATTGGGCACGGGTTCAAAAACAGATACCTCTCTCGATTCCGCATCTTGAATGGAGGTACGTCTCCAGGCCATGGTCGATATAGACCATATGATAATATTTTTTGTATCTGGGGTCATTCTTTGTTGTACCCCTGTAATACAGGCAGATATATGTCTCCCGGGTGTAAAATCGACATCTACATCAACATTATATTCTGTCTTGAGATAGCGCTTTTCATTTCGGAAAAGAACAGCAGCCGAAGCGCCCACTATCAGTAATTTTGCCATGTTGATCTTTACTGTAGGGTAGTATAAAAAAGAAGATTAGTACATAGTAATGATGACTTATCAAAATAAAAGATATAATAATAAAACATTATAAAAGGTTACATATTATGATAAATTATGAAAATTATGATATATTATGAAAAAGAAAAAGAAATAATTAAATAATCTCAGTTTTGGGTATTATTTAATATGCTGTAATTTTTTGTTGGCCATTGTCATGCTGTGAATTTTGGCTGAAGTTTGAATTAAATTTGTGGACAGTTTGGATAGGCCCATTTGTGGCTATCGTAATACATAAATTCCTAACTACAAGTTTATATAAAGTATTCATTATATAAATTATAATCCATAAATTCCTAAGAGCATAGTAAACCTTTTAGTTTTAAATTAAGAGTTTAGACCTATGAAAAGTATTTTTTAAAGAATTTTCAGAAAATAAACATCACAAATTATTAAAAGTATTAATATTTTAACGAATTTTCCGAAAGTAAAAATACCGAAATTTAATGAAAATAAAATGCAATTGATATGAGTTACCGAATTTAAACGAGAGTAATTTTAATAAAATGCGATTGAAATTATTAAAATTAATATAATATTACCGAGATTCTATGAAAAATGATTTTAACAAAATGCTATTGAAATTATTAAAATCCGCGAAATCGCGCAAATTTCGATCAATCGCGTACCTTATAATAAACTAGCTCGTCGTCGTTGGATGGTATATTCCAATGGCTTAGACATAACATTAGGAAACTCTCCTACGGGTCCTCGACTTCTGGTAACAGGACGATGTTGGACCCGTTCCGAAATAGGAAGCCGAACAATAAATTTATTTTTATCCAAAATCCCCTCGATGGGGTTAATTATTGGAGTGGTTTCCGAAATATTTGTATATTTGGGAGAACGCGGAGGAGAAAAACCGACAAATTCATGGGAACGATCAGATCCAGGGGAAGAAAACATCAATGGACTAACAACAGCTTCCTTAGTATCTGACATTTGACCCAACCCGGTAGCTATTGGACTATTTATATCAATAGAATATGTTCTTGCATCAAAGCTAAGATTATTAATCTCTGTTCCGGGTTCATTAAAAACCGAAGGATATTGAAATCTAGTTTCATGTTCCGAAGGAAACAAGTCATAATAATCGAATGAAGGAGTGGGGATTCCACCCTCCGTGAACGCAACGTTATTTTCAGGGTCTCCACTCAGATTCTCATCCTCTTCCGCAAAGGAATTTAATGACTTTAAGGATTCCGCAACATTAGAATTAACAGATGGTAAAGAAGAATGAGAGGACTGAGAAGAAGGAGAAGAAAGAGAAGACCGAGAAGTATGAGAAGAAATAGTTTTTTCAGTGGGAGGAAAACTAAATGTAACTTTGGGAGGTGATTTACGAACCGAGATAGGCGAAGAACACGTTGGTAAATCTAACGGCATTACAAAGGTATGATTTTTACTACTTTGTAATTTTTCAATTCGTTCTGTAAAATCAGGTAGTTGAGTATATTGATTTACAGACATAGGGTTAATATTTAACGTGGCAAAACCCTCGAAATCCGCATCCACATCACTAATTGAACTTTCATCATCATTAAACAAAGAAGTTTCTAAAACCGATTCTACAGATTCCAGAGATACATCATGCATTCCGTGGGCAGTGTCAAGATCCTCCATAGAATTATCCATTAAAAGAGGTTCTTCATCTTCAGCAAAGAAAATATCACTAATGTCTTGATTCCGCGCAAGATATTTACGAAGATAATTAGGGATGTCAATCCATCCTCGTAAATGAGAGAAATGGACTTTTTGAATCTTTGCGGAAGGATTATTTAATCGACGTATAACATAAGTAACTCGATTAGGATTCACCTCTTCAACTATGAAAGGTCCTTCCCACCTACTGTGGAATTTCATTGCAGTGCTGGGACCGGTACGAATGACCTTACAGGCAACTTTTTGTCCCGTCTTGTAAGGTTTAAAATTGACACTCCCTTCTTTCCAATATTGAGGAAAGGTGTGGGCAGGAGAGTGTGCTTTTTGTAATAAAAAATCTGAAGGGGATTGATTTAAAGCACTATGGAGTGTATTGTTATAAATCAATATAGAGGACGATAACTCCTCATCCCAATTAGCAGGCTGTTCCAGGACGAGACATTTCAATATCTGGATCAGACTACGGTTAAAACGTTCACAAACGCCGTTGCTAGAAGGATGAAGAGGGGAAATGCGGATATGTTTAATATCATATTTTTGCATAACTTGTTGAAAAACATGGGACGTAAATTCAGTTCCGTTATCTGTAAGGATACGATTTGGGATTTTTGGGAGGAAAGGAAGTACGTGATGTTCCAATTTCCTGGAAACAGTAGGGCTAGATTTGTCGGCGATAGGGGTAACAGCTACCCATTTGGAGAAATGGTCAATTAGCACCATGCAGTATTTGTTCCCGTGAAACGTTTTTGGAAACTGCAACAAGTCCATCGCACACAAATCGAATGGGCCATCAGCCAGTATTTTCAACATGGGAGGTGTCATATTCGCTGAAAAATTCTTTTGCGTCTGACAAACCGGACAACAACGAACAACATCCGAAACCACTTGATTGACTCTCGGATGCCAAAAATTTTTATAAATTAATTGTAATAATTTGTTTCTTCCTATATGTGCACAGGACACATGGAGACCAAGGGTAATATGCATCAATAAGTTAAATGAAATTAAGTATAAGAGGCGTTCAGACTTATGTCGATAATAAAGAACTTCATTTTCACAAACGATACCTGCGTGGTATGATTTATACTGCCTGGGAAACTGTTGCCAATTAACCGTAGCAGTTTTTTTTTTTAAAATGCTTAAGATTTTCCGTAGTTGGTTATCACCGTTTTGATCTTTAACTATCTCAGTGTCATTAATATTACTGGGATCTACAATTATGGTTCTAATAGGGATTATGGTTTTACATTTCAAGGTTTCCACACCGTCAGCTACAACTTCCCCATTTTGATGTACGAGTTTTCGTTGAGCCAAGTTAGGTAAGAGGTTATTTTCACGAAGAGCACAAGTCCCAAGGATTAGTGGATGAGCCTCCATAAATTTTTTTGGAACTATAAAGAAGGCAGAAGGCAAAGAAACAAATCCCTTCCGAAATTTTAAAATTATTTTAACGTAATTTGAAATAATAATACGTTGCTTATTTCCGAACCCAGAAATAGCTTTAACACCAACATCAGCAGAAGGGAACAATGGTTTTTGAGTCCCTAACACGGGGATTAGATCTGCAGATATAAGGTTTACACCAGCTCCGCTATCAACTAGACAATCGAAGCTAGGGGCTATGAGGTCATCAAGCGTAACTTTAACCACTAAAGGATCTACATCTACTCTACCAAACAAATGTATGGGAACCACCATATCACCATTCATATTATTAGGGATACCGACACCGATAAGAGGGGCCAAAGAAAAATTCTCATCAATAATTTTAGAAGGGGTGGTTACCGGAACAGTTTTATTCGTCACGGAGGAGTCTACTATAATATTTATCTCCTCAGGGCGACTCATTTCCTTGGAGACCGGCAGTTTAAAGAATCTTGAGTACTTCCGTTTGATCCCTGACACTGTCCTTCATAATGTGGCTTACCACAGCGGTCGCAAGGATTGAAGAAGCGCCGTTGAGGAAGGGGTTTGTCATCAAGTCGTGATGTCGGAGGTCGTGAGTCGTATTGTTCGTCAGTAGTGTTAGTAGGCGGATGCGTATAAATTTTTTTTACTGCTCCTGTTAAGAGCTCGCGAGGGGAACGTTCGGTCGGAGGTCCAGAGTCAGCTGTCTCTGGTCTAGGAGGTGTTCTTTGGGGACATTTAATTCCCGGATGTGGACCTCTACAAAAAGGACAAGTCGTTTTTCGAGAAGTGGGAGGCGAAGAAGAAGTAGTTCTACGTGCTTTACACTCGGCCTTCACATGTCCTTTCTTTTTGCAGTAACTGCAAAGGCCAAGGTACTTGTAACATTCTCGCATGTTATGTCCTCTGATGTCACAGAACTCACATACAAGGTCGGAGGTCACGCGAGACGAAGTGGCGGGAGTTTCTGAAGAAGAACGGCTACGTTGGTTATCTTGATAAAATCGAGAACCAGTAGTTTTCTTAGGAGGGCTACGGGATGGACGAGTGGAAGAACGAAAACTCTGGGATTTGATTTGTTTCCCGGAGTCCTCTTTTTCTTGAAGGGTTTCCACCCAATTGGGTGAAACATGGTCAATACGGATGACGGACTCAACCGTTTCATTGAGTTCGTCGTGAGGTTTATCTCGAAGGGCAAGGGCATAGGATTTACTAGACTGTTTATGAGAAAAATCCGAATAGATATCGAAGATGGAAATTTGGAAATCAAATATGTTGTCGGATTCAAGAGAATCCGCAAATTCCACAATATTTTCCCATGGTGCACGGCGAATACCACCAAGTTGATGCATCTTGATGTACTCCCTTACACTTTTTTCAATGTAAGGAGGAAGACTGCAAAGGAATGCAGTGCGTAAAGAGTCGTGCTCGCGCATGTCTAATCCGCGATACGCTCTTCGGGCAAGACGTTCAAGACGGAGGGCAAACATTTTTATGCTCTCGTTTTTATGTCGACGAGCAGAATGATACTTCTGTTTTTTCTTTTGTTTCTGCGTTTTTATTCACCTTCCTTTTCTTTTATTCTGATTATCATTCTTTTTCGTCTTTAGTGAGTAAATAATATAGTTGTGAGAATTTACCCTCTAGTTGTCGACCAAGAAGGCGCAACCATTGCTGAGGAGCATTAGGGTAGTGGAGGCTACAATATGCCTCAAAGTCATTAAGATACACGATAAAGTCTTGATCGGCTTCGAATTTAAACTTACCAGGATCAACGACTTTAAGTTTTTGACTATTTTTGAGAAGTTGAGTTATTGCTTCTCTCATCATATCCAATTGTATAGTTATTTGCGAACCGGAATACATATGAGGATCATGAGAACCTGAAGGTGGATCAGGTCTTCCGAACGATCGTTGATGCGGCTGGGGAGGTTGAAGAAGCGGCCTATAAAAATCGTCGCGAGGGTATTCACGAGTATACTCACGAGAGTAATCACGAGAATAGTCGATTTGATCTGCGCGCGCTCGATTAGGAATCGGAGAATACGAGTACGTTCGATCACGTGAATAGTTATCTTTATTACCGTAAGACCTAAGAAATTGAGAGTTTTGAAGATTTTGTGACGGCGAATGACAAAATTGAGTTTCCGATAAAAGATTTTCGCCCGCGTTCACGTGAATAATAATCCTTCTCCATCCCATCCGGAGCATAATAATCAGAATACTGGTTAGGATTTCGAAGAAAAGGTCGAGGGGGTAACGGAGCAAATCCAGGAGGGACAAAATCGGAAACATGAGGATTACGTAATGAAGCATGAGGGTAAGTTTCATACCTGTCATGTTCTTGCCTTGAGAAAGGTCTTGGCAAAGCAGAATCGAGTGGAGGAGGAGGATAAGATTCATATCCTTCCCTCTCGTTGCGTCGAAATAAAGGATGATTAGGGTCAGAATCGGGAAAACCGTGGTGGTGTTGATGCACCTTATTTTCTAAGGTGTCATGGGCTTGTCTAAAGCTATTGAGAACTTTTTTCAAAGTTGGTATGTCAGATAAGTTCTGTATTAAGTCCTTATCGACATCCTTTGTATCTCTCTCATCTGCAGAGTCATCAGGTGAGTGAGGTCGATGATGAGAACGAGGAGACTGAGGAATTGTCTTATTTTCTTTAGGTGGATGATCCACGATTGCATTTGGATCCAACCCACTTGCAGAACCAATATCACCGATTCCTGGCAGAGCATTAAGCGGTTATGTAAAATCGCGCTTTTCTTTGCTTTGGTCTTGTCGACATGAGGAGAGAAACAAGTGAACAAAAATCGCGATAGAATTATAGTGTGAACAGTCACGAAGATCGTGAATTACAGCGCAACGCCGACAAGAGAACAAAGTCGGCTGTTCGGGCGCAATTCAAAATTTGTATTTTGTTTAGAAGTGTAAAAGGTTAATTTTACACACCGCACTTTTGGGAATTTCAAATCAATTTGTAGAATATCTAAAGTTAAGAAAATTATCCTATCAATGTTTAGAATTGATGAAACACCCAATTTTACCTGATATGGTTGAAGTCTTGGTGACTGTGACAGCCTTACGTGAAGGTTTCTGAGCCAGGCTGCGTGTTTTTCACCAACTCCAACGAGTTTCCTTCTAACAAGTCCAAGATACAGTCACTGGACTCTGTTTAGTTGTCAATGTTGCGCCTTCAGAAATGTGATTAAGAGGTGGCATAAACAATTAGACAATTCCGAATTATGGCCTGGCCTTTAATAATTCTTAAAGGGCAGCTAAATAAAAAAAACCGAGCAACGAATATTGTCAATTTTCACGACAACAAAATAAGGCATGGAACAAATATGATAAATGATGAAACAAAGTTCTGTTTCAAGGTCTAAGACTATAAACAGTGAAAATATTGGAATAATTATGTAAGGGGAATATAGCGAACAATGTTTAAGTTCGGCTATACTCTAATACAAAAATGAAACGAAAATCGAGAACGAGGTTCGAAACTGAAGTCAGAACTGAATGGTTTGAGACTGAAGTTTGAAACTGAGTACAAACGTGTTCCAAAATAATTCTTGACCAAAAAGTAAACGTAATCCAAAAACTGAAACTGATGTTTGACCAAACATTAAAACGGATAGTATGGACCAAGCATTAAAACCTAGAAAAATAATACGGGAATTAATTTAATGAATTTTAAAGTATATGATTAATTATTTTTATTAACGCAAGAAGTACGGCATTTCCTTTTTTTATTTTAACAATGTCATTAACATACTTACCCCTGCGAGGATAGGGGTTTATGTTAATGTTTCGGCGAAGATGGAGAACAGCGTTGGTTGATAATTGAAGTGAATGAACTGTAATGTTTATGAAAGTGGTACGATAATTTTATAAATCCATTTTAAAGTCACTTATTATAATTAAGTTTACACATGCTCAGGCTTATAAGTATTAGAATTAATGCATTTTAAGAGGGTTAGAACTGACCTTTGAAAGTATCCACTTGAGGTATGGTATTGTGCCCGTAATTCGCACAACTTGTGAGCAAGTCAAAAAGAATATAAACAAAACTATTTTTAATATAAGAAACACTTTTTACTCAATGAATAAACTGGAAAACATTTAAAATACGTAATTAATTTGTTAAGGGACAAAGTTGGCACATATAATATAAAGAAATAAACAATACAACTGATCCGACCCACAAAACTTTTTAGGCACTTTTTCCAATTTATCTACTCTATTGAAATTTAAATGAATCAGTTGTAAAAATTGGATCTTTGGTATCTTATTACCAGGAGTGAATGCAGGCACCCTACATATATATATATATATATATATATATATATATATATATATATATATATATATATATATATATATATATATATATATATAATATATATATATAATATCACAAAAACATTTTAAAGCTTAAACAAAACTTCTTCCCACAGAACAATACTACTAGCCATAGACATCAGTAAAGCATTCACCAGTAACCGACACGAATTCTCATCCAAAAAAATCTATAACTCCTGCTTCCTAATAATTTTAAAAAATGCTTAGCTAATTTCATATCTGGAGCGCACTGCACGGTATCCAGCAAAACGAGATCTCAGAACGTATTGAGAACGGAGTCCTTCAGGGTGCATTTTTGTCCCATTCCTGTTCAAGCTCTTTACAGCTGACATCCCACCCCTCAATTCATATCTTATAACCTATGCAGATGATAAAAGACCCCTCTGTACCCACCACTACTACTCACACTCAGGCTTATCTAAACCAACTAGAAGCTGGCTGTCTTCCAACAGAATGTCAGTCTCTGCGAGAAATCCTCAAAACCTAATACACTGACAGAAGACACCAATCATCCCTCCACCCACAAGTAACCCAAAATAACTCCATCATCCCCCTAAACACCTCAATATACTCGTATTATCTTCTTTGACAATCACTTTACCTTACAACCATCACATCAAAACATCACAAAACAACAGCAAATAGAAAACTAAAATAGCTACGACTTTATCGCGACAATTTCAGCCAGCCACACTGCCACTACTAAAACAATCTCAAAAACAATCAACCTATGGATCAAAGTTCTGGTACCCCTTTTCCCTAAAATTCTTCATCAAAACAAACTAAAAACAAAAAACAAAAAAATTAAAAACAAAGATTAAAATACTGCCTGAAAACTACTCCAATTCAACATCTTCATGAAGAAAAAAAATTATCCCAATCCAGGATCATCTAGACATGATCGTGACGCATTTGACACTAACCCATGACCTGCCATAACTTCTAACAAGATCAGCACTGTAAC
Source organism: Trachelipus rathkii (assembly GCA_015478945.1). Classification (NCBI taxonomy): domain Eukaryota; kingdom Metazoa; phylum Arthropoda; class Malacostraca; order Isopoda; family Trachelipodidae; genus Trachelipus; species Trachelipus rathkii. Next base: position 22,309 of record JABUQX010014613.1, read on the forward strand.
ACCTTTAAATCCGCCCTCCGCCCTATGCCTCTATTATGGACAACTTTCGAACCATCCCCCCCGCTCCAAACAACAATCTCTCAAACATATTCAAACAAACATTACACAGCAATACTCAACCTCCCACGCAAAATCACTTATCAAATCTCTCACAACCCCTGGAAATATCAACAAACAGATAACTCTCCCTCGAAAATATGAATTCACTACAGATTTGAGAATCGGGGCATCATCGAGACCTCCAGGAATACTGCCACAAGTTAAGAATTATAGTACAATGGTAATTGTCAAATGAAGCATTTCTTATCTAATGCAATTGTTCCTTATATATTTTACTTACGGTATATTATATTTTTTGACTTGGGATAGTCTTGAAGGCCCATGTTGGGCTTTAACTGAATTTTCTTATTTGATGGGAACAGACTCGCTTTTTACTTCTCTATTTCCTTATTTTATAAATATAACATTTAAACCAAATAGAATGAAAAAAAAATAAATAAAAAAAAATATTATTATATATATATATATATATATATATATATATTAATTATATATATATATATATATTATATATATATATATATATATATATATATATATATATATTATATAATAAACAAAGAACTCCTCCGAAAATCAGACCTATACATCCACCTAACCATAACAATATAATAACCTAAACACTCGATCTCTAATCTCATACCACTAACACTACTAACAAGTTTACAGAATACTACAAAACAACATCTCACGCATAGATAATAAGAAAACCTGGCAGGTTATCAAAAACTAAACAACTCACAAAACAACCCCTCCCTCAACGAGATCCTCTTGCCACAACTCCTCGCCTTCTGCAAAACAACAAGCAGACCTCGCAACACTACGCTAATATTCCGTAAAAACCTACTCTCCCATGTATAGGTTAACAACAAACATCAGAAACTTCCTCAGATTCACAACCCTCCACTCTTTTTAACAACAACTGATATCAGAGCAATTAAACGCCTTAAAAATTCACCAGCAAAGGACGCTAGACTCATCTCAAACTTCCACTGAAGCCCTGGAGGGAAAAGCATTCTCCTCAATCACAGAATTTTAACAATCAATTATTAACAATTATTAAATTACAATCAACTCATATATGGAGATATCGTCATTCATTATCCCAAAATTGAAACCTAAAAAAGACCCAATTCCGCATCCTCGCTATCGGCCCAATCTCTCTTCTCTCACCTCAGCAAACGCTGGAGAAACTATTTAAAAAAAAATTCCCACACATCACCCTCGCAGATTCAACATGGATTTAAGCATCATCACGCAAAACAGCCTCAGCCTCGCCTGCACACAACACATATTAATGGCTTCAACCAATCCTCATCACACAGATCCATACTTACAGCCACACATTAACAAAGCCTTTGACACTGTCTCCACATATATCCTTATACAAAAAATTCTTCAAATGCCCCCTAGGAACAATGATAAAAAAGTGGTTTCAAATTTCTTACCAATAGTATGCAAAGTATTCATAAAAAACCCTCTCACACACTCATCAACTGCAAAGGCGTCCACAGGGCGCAATTCTCTTCCATTCTTTCAATCTCTTACAGCAGATCTGGCCCCACCTACCAACCAATCACCAAACTACTTATTACGCAGACGACATCAGTCTCATTCCCAACATCCACTTGTAAACAGCCCCCGACACGCAAGAATACTACATTATTAGAAACTTGGCTAATTCACATAGATGACAAGCTTCCCCCTTATAATCTGCATTACCTCCTAACTACTCTGAACCGCTACCAATCATCATTCACCCAATAGTCTTTGAACAACAACGGCCTTTCTAAACAAACCAAAAATATTAGGACTCACTTACAGACACACATATGACTTTCTCCCGCACATAGACCAAATTACTTCCTCAACCAACGGAAATTAAACACCCCCCGACCTTTCCCAACACAGCTTCAGCAACAGAAAGCAAACTTACCACAATCCACAAACAACTCCTCAGAACTAATATAAACTATGCTCCGCCTGCATGGTTTCTCACTATCACAATCCAACTTAAATAAATTGCAAGTTACACAACCTGCCTTGTAGAATAATACTGGATGTATGAAAACAACGCCCATCCAGCATTTACATGATGAGACACACATCCTTCCCATCCCTACCCACTTGAACATTGTAGGGACACAATTTTTCCAAAAAACACTCAATCCAACTTATCCATGCCACCAAATACTCTCCAATCCCCCCCTCCTCACCAGCCAAACTTTATAATGACATCTACAACATTCCTCCCCCACCCCCAAATAGGTCTTGGCTCTCTCACATCCATACCCAATTAACTAACACATCTACAAAATCGCCCCATAACAATCTACTAAACACCCATCCCCAAACATCTCTAAGCAAGATCATGTCCAGAGAAACCAAATTACCTCGCGGCGCAGATCGGCACCACAAAGTCTTATGCCAATATACAATCAGATTCAAACTTGACAACGTTATATTCCCCATCTGCACTAGATGTCACGTATATCCCAGGACACAATGAAGCACTTCCTTCTGGAGTGCCCGCCCATCGCGCTCCCGTACCTACCTTGCTGTAACTTCTATTCTTTGACTGTGGAACGCCCAAGAGCAATGGCCGGCTTTCTGGAGGCGGTGTGGCCCTCCAAATAAGGTGGGCCAGGGGCGGAATCTATATATATTTATATATATATATATATTATATATATATATATATATATATATATATAATATATATATATATATATCATATATATTGTATATATATATATACAATATATATATTATAATAATAAATAAAAAATGTTAATAATATTAATATAATATAATATAATGATATATATATTATATATATATATTATATATTATATATTATATATATTATATATAATTTATATTATATATATATTATATATATATAATATATATATACTATATATATATATATATATATATAACCGTATATATTATTAGATACCAGAAGTGGCTGATACCATACTCTATTTTTCAGGACAATTTAACCGCTCACCTATTATTTTAAGGTGTGATAACATTTTTTAGGAAAAAGTTAAATACATTTAAAAAAATAGATCATATGTGTACTGCAGGCAACTCGGATTGCATTCCCTGTCAAAATAACTAATACTAGCATTTTATTTCATATTGGTTGTGACAAGTATATTTATTTTTATAAATTAAAATAGTACCGTATCTTTAAGATAAAAAATGCAAATATAGTATTAAAAACAGATTTTTTATGTTTGTGTTGATTCATAAATATTCCGTATTGTTTTACTAGTAATTTTAAACAAAAGTTCAAGCACTGTATTTGGTTTTTAAACGATCTACGCGTGATTAAATTAGGCTATATTGATTTGGGACACCCTCAATTGCTTTTAACATTCATAATAAGGGTAAGTAGGAAGATTTGGGAATTATAGGCCAGTTAGCTTAACATCTCCTGGTTGTAAAAGTTTTGGAAAAGTTTACTGAAATTCATATAGAGAAATATTTGGATAAGGAAAAGATCTTATATTTCCGAAATGGCGATTTTCAAATTTCGAGACATGCTTAAGTACAACTGACTGGGGATAAAGAGTTTAAGACCAAAACTGTTTTATTCATGTGGGAAAATTTTAAGCAAATTTTAATGAATATTCAGCTCCGTATGTTTTAAAGATAAACCATTAGGGTGTGAGAAAACCTGTTTGGTGAAATTGAGAGATAAGAGGAAAATTTATGAAAAAGCGGTAGATGTTTTAAAAAAATATCAATAGGTAGTAATGAAGTGAAGAATGATTTAGAAATCTAGGAAAAATAGAATGAACTTACCAGTCAATAAGAAAAGGCAAGAGAGAGGCAGAAATTACATTTACAGAGATAGTAATAAGAACCTGAAGAGGTTTTTTAGCTTTTATAAATTTAAAAGTAAGATAGGGCCTTTGGAGAAAACAAAGGCAGAGGTTCAATTACGGAGTGTGGGCTACTTTTCCAATATTTTCAATGGCTTTAATTTTGCTTCAACGATTAAGAAGGAGCGAGTGGCAATAGTTTGAGATAATACTTAATTTTATGTAACAAATAGACTACAGAATTTGAATTTGATGTAAAAGATATTAAACGTTTATTAGGACCCATATTGATGCCAGTAGTAGCAGGCCTGATGGTATTTATGGTCAAAAGAATCTGTAGAAAGAGGGTAGTATCAGCAATTGGGCAAAGGCCTGTATTGTTGATTTTTAGCGATCTTAAACGATTTGTGAGGTACGCAGATGATGAAACAGCATATGTTGTGGCTATTTATAAGAAATGTAGTAAGGAAGATTTGGGAAATATATGCAGTTAGCTTAACATCTCTGTTGTAAAAGTTCTGGAAAGTTACTGAAAGGTCCATATAGAAAACTTTAGAAGATAAGGTATTGTATGCATCCCCAGCACGGTTTCAGAAGGTAGGTATGTCAGACTCAAAATTTTAAGGGAATTTATGGATACTTACTGCTGGCAATTGAGCGTGGAGATCCCAGTGATAGTAATATTTAGACTTTAGCAAGCTTTTGATAGGTTCCCCATAAGGCTGATGAAGTTATTTCAATGTGGTATAGGTGGAGTGGTACTGGTTGGATTAAGGTGGTTGCGAAAGAGAAAACAGTGTGTACAACTAAAGGCTGCTAAATCAATCATGGAAATCGTGAAGAGAGTGGTGTCGCACAGGGTTCAGTTGCTGGGGCCGAACTTATTGTTCTCATATATTAAATTGATTTAGACAGGACTTAAATGCGAGATTTCTAAGTTTGCAGATGATACTGAAGTGGCCACCTCAGTTAGGAATAGAGAAGGATGCATAAAGATTCAAAATGACCTTTGATAACTTCTTGGGTGGCAGAATTTTAAGGTGGCAATGAATTTTTAATAGTAACAGTGTAAGGTTTTCACCTAGGTTCTCAATAAAAGTTTTAACTACATATGAATGGGGATTGACTTGAATCTGTGGACCACCAAGAAAAAGATTAGGTGTGATTATAAGCGTAATTTGAAAGTAGCTAATAGGTGTTTGGAGCTAGAAATAAAGCTAATAGATGCTGGGCATAATAAATCACAATGTGTTTCTACAAGAGCAATGGAAGTAATAGTAAACTGGTATAATAGTATGTTAGGCAGTATAGAGTATTGTGCAAAGTTTTGGGCCCTTATTTAAAGAAAGACTTATGTATGCTAGAGAGAGTGCAACGTAGAGCAACAGGATGATTTCTGGGGTTTGAAGGTTAAGAGCTAGAAGGAGAGGCTGAAGGAGTTTAGGAATGTTTTCTGTAGAAAGGCGATTTCTCAGAGGGAACTATACAAGTCTACAAAATATTTACATCTATTTTATCATACAGAGACAATAAATTAACGATGGACAGGTGAATGGGGGGGCATAATAAGAAAATTAAGAAGAAAGCATGGCATCTTGATATAAGAAGCATGCATTTCCAGTAATAGGGTTGTTAAATTTTGGAATGTCTTGCCAGAAGTTGTTGAGTGTGACTCGAATTGCAACATTTCAAGAAGGGTTAGATTCGTTTTTGGATGGGTTGGGTATCATATAATATATTGACGAATCCAAATTGGCTTTTTAGTTATAATAGTTATTAATGTTAGATGGATGTGTGACCATAACTTATTATTAATAAGGAATGTGGATGGTTTGGGTATCATATATGGATCATATATTTTGACTAAGCAAATTTGGTGGATTTTTAGTTACAGTAATTTGGACAAGCCCTAGGTGGCTTTGTGGGATTTGCATGTAACTGTTTGGTTAGTGGTGACTGGACGTGCTCGATAGGCCATGGGCTTTTAACTGTCTCTATATTCCAAAATGTCACTCATCAAATTTCATATGTAAAAAAAAATACAAAATTATCGAAAACTAATTTTTATTATTCGATATATAAGTAATCAGGAAAAAATCAGAAAATACATCGATAGGGTTATCCCTAAAAAAAGCAATTAGTCGCTTTTTTTATTCAGAGCTTTATTTTTTAATTTTTTTTATTGAATATACATTTAAAATGTACGCTAATCGCCGACATCATATTTGATTTTTTTTACACATTTTTGTAATTAAAAGTTTAGAGTTTATTGTTGAGTATTACTGACTTGAGTTCACATACATAGTATATATTTAAATTATAAACATTTCATTTAAAAAATGGTTTTAAAAATTTTTGGAAGTTTTTTAAAAATTTTATTTTCAATTTTTGAGTTTAAAATTGTACTAAAAATATTAATAGTACAGCTCTGAAAATCATAATATTCCAGGGTTAATTGTTTAGTATTGGTGACTTGAGTTCACGGTACATAGTAATATTAAAATTATAAACATTTCATTTACAAAATGGTTTTAAAAATTATTTGAATTTTTTTTAAGCATTTGAGTTTTTCAGATAATATTTCATTAAAAATATTATATTAACGCTTGAAAATCATAACAATATCGGCTTTTTTCATTCGTGTAGGGATGAAGAATCACTGTTGAAATGCGTTTTCAGATTATCGATACTATCGCTATTATTTTTTTATAATCTATTTTTTTCAAGCTAATTTTGAGTAAGGATATTATAACATAGTTCGTGAAATAGTATCTCAAGTAAAAAAATTTGGAAACAATATTGTGAGTAATATACAATAAAAAAAAATACAAATTATATCACACAAATACTAAATATATTATAATATATATATATTATATTATTATTATATATATATATATATATAATATATAATTATGTATATATATATATATATATATAATTATATATATTATATATATATATATATATATATATATATATATATATATTAATTAATATATAATATATCTCATAGCCAGTAGCGGGCTATAATATATATACTATATATATATAATATATATATAATATATATATATATATTGTATTATATATATATATTAATATATATATATATATATATATATATATTATAGTAATATATTATATATATATATAATATCACGGCCTTAGGGGGTCGAGCGACAGGGAACAGAAAGGGAGAGTTTTTCCATACCCGTAGGGGAGGGGCGGGAGAACCCCCGTGACCCAAATTACCAAAGAAGCGGGGGTTCAGAGAACCTCCCAGAGGGGGGGGGGAAAAAAAAAAAAATAGTGTTACCGACTTTGTCACGGAAGGCCGAGAGACCCCGATCCTGCCATCCGGGGCGGTCTACCTTGGGGTAACCATTAGTTTAAAAAAGTTTTTTTTTTAAACTAATTGGAACCCCAAGGGTACCGCACCGATTGCAGGAGTCTGGGTCTCTCGCCTTCCGGGAACGACAGGGTAGGACTATTTTCCTCCGGGGGTCTCCGGAACTCGCTCTTTGTATTTTTGGTATCGCGGGGGTTCTTCACCCTGCCCTATGGGTTGAAAATTCCCCTACTGTCCGTTGGTCGACCATATGGGGTCTGTGATATATATATATATATAATATATATTTATTATATTATATAATATATATATAATAGTATATATATTATAAATATTTAATATATAATAATATATATATGATATATAATATAGACTCATCGCCTCACGACTCGGCGCAAGTCATCTAATACGACTCACCAGCTTATTTCAAGGTACTCGTAAAATTTACTATTGGTCACAATTAAATTTGCACATATATTATATTATATATATATTATATATTATATTATATATTATTATATATATATATATATATATATATATATATATGATATATACTATATATATTTTTTTTTATACCTATTTACATGTAGAGTAAGGTAGTTTCACTTGCGCATACTAAATTTTTATATAATGTTATCAAAATATTAATATATACTATATAGTAATATATATATATACTATATATAATATATATTAATATATATATATATTTATATATATTAATTATATATATTATTCTGCTATTTTATAGAAAAAATATTTATTACATTATATTATTATTACAAAATTTGTTTACAAATTTTTTTTTTTTTTTTTAATATACGCAACGTAAATTTGGCCGAACAATCAAATTGTTTTAATGTTCAACAATTATTGATTAATGGGAACATTTTATGCAATGACTATAACTAAAAAATTGACACAAAGCATCGTAGCGATATCCTAAAAAATGAGAAATTAAGCCGCTTTAAATTTCGGACAACGCTATTTTTTTTATTTTCTTTAAAATATATGCGTAAATACACGAAAATTTTAAAACTTCAATTAATTTTTTAAAACCATTTTTTGTAAAATGAATGTTTATAATTTTAAATATATTATGTACGTGAACTCGAGTCACCAATCTAAATAATTACCCAATTCAGTTTTTTTTTTCGTTCGTGTAGGGATAAGGAATCACTGTTGAAATGCGTTTCAGATTATTGATACATCGATTTCTTTTTATTATTTTATAATAGATTTTTTTCACTAATTTGAGGAATCGATATTATAGATATAGTGTACATAAATAATATCAAGAAAATAAAAAATTTGTAAAACAGTATTTGCGTAATAACACATAAAAAGAAAAAGTACAATTTAATATCACACAAATACGAAATCTTCATATATAATATATATATATATATATATATATATATAATATATATATATATATATATATATATAATATATATATATTATATATAATATATATATATATTATATATATATTTATAATATTATATGTATATATATCATATATATATATATTATATATATATATTATTATATATATATATATATTATCAGCCGCAGGGAGGGGCATATTTATATACTAATATATATATATATATATATAATATTTATTATATTTTAATATATATATATTATATATATATATATATATATATATATATATATATATATATGGCCATTAGGGTGGGCTCGAGCCGAGGGAACGATGGGGGACTTTTTTCAATACCCCGTAGGGGAGGGGCGGAGGAACCCCGCGACACCAAATACCAAGAGCGGGGGTTCGCGAGACGCCTCCCCGGGCGGGGGAATAGTCTACCTTGGTTTCCCGGAAGGCCGAAAGACCCGACTCTGCCATCAGGGCGGTCTTACCCTTGGGTACCTTAGTTTAAATAAAAGATTTTTTTACAAAAATTTTATGGGTAGACCGCCCCAATAGCAGGAGTCGGGGTCTCACGGCCTTCCGGGGAACAGGAAAGGGTAGGACTATTTCCCCCCCTCTGGGGAGGGCCTCTGCTTTGGTATTTGATTGTCGCGGGGGTTCCTCCCCTCCCTACGGGGTATGGAAACGTCCCCCCATCTGTTCCCCGTATCGGCTCGACCCTATTGGGCTATATATATATATATATTTTATATATATTATATTATATATATATATATATATATATATATATATATATATATAATATATATATATTATATATAATATATATTTGTCATCTGCCTCACAACTCAGACGAGTCTATCTAATATCTCACTCACCGCAGTTGTTTCAGTACTCATAAATTTTCTACTGTCACAATCCTAATTTGGCGCATCAGCTATATACTACTATTATATTATATTAATATATCATATATATATTATATATATATTATATATATATATTATATTAACTATAATATTATCATATTATATATATACTATATAATTATATAATCTTATATATTGATAGTGTTATTAAAAGAAAAATTATTTTATTATTATTATTATTATTTTTGGTTATTATAATTAAAAATTCGTACGAATTTTTTTTTTAATATATGTAAATTAAATTTGGCTGAATAATCGAATTGTTGATAATCGTATTCAAATATATCGATTATCGGAAAAATTAATGCAATCGATATTAAAAAATCGGATAAAGCATGCGTAGCGATATCCTAAAACAAATGAGAAAAATTAGCTCGTTTAAAATTTTTCGGAACGTAATTTTTTAATATTTTCTTTAAAATATATGCGTTAAATATACACAAAAATCTATAAAAAAAACTTTCAAATAATTCTTTAAAACCATTTTTGTAAATGAATGTTTATAATTTTAATAATTGTTACCAGAGGGTTGTCACCCCAGGATTTTTATGAAAATCATCGAGGACTATAACTCTCAAAAAATAATAATAGAATGATGAAACGAAAATCGTCGCCTCTCTCCTTAGAAAAAAGTTTACAGCCTCTCAAGTTGTAAAAAAACCATAGGATTTGTTAATTATAAAAAAAAACAAATTTTTTTTTTAAAATCACAGGATATACTAAAAAAAAATAATGAAGAATAGTGAAAGCGAAAATCGGCAGTCTCTTAGGAAAAAAAGTTACCCTCTGAAAGTTAAAAAATTTTCCCATAGACTTTCTTATAATAAAAATTAGTGGGCCCTTCGTGCTCGTTTTAGGGCCATCCTAGTTCAGGTTATGATAAGATTTTGTTAATTCTACATAGATTTTCTCTGTGTATATCCTAACAAAACTTATCATAACCTGGACTTAGAGGGCAGTAAAACGCAACCTCTGGATGGATCAAAAATGAAAAGTCTATGGGATTTTTAACAACTTTGAGAGGCTGTAATTTTTTTTCCTAAAGAGAGCGACAATTTTCGTTTTCACTATTCTTCATTATTAATTTTCTTAGAGTATATCCTGTGATTTTCATAAAAATCGGAGATGACAACCCTCTGGGTAACAATTACCATAATTTTAATATACTATGTATGTGAACTCAAGTCAGTAATACTCCACAATTACAGTTTATAGTTTTAATACAAAAGTTGCGTAATGCTTTCTCACATTAGCAACATAAATTAACCGATGTTAGGCATAATAAATCAGTCATTTACAAGAGCACGGAAGTTATAAGTAAACTGTATAACTATGTTAGGCCGGTATTTGAGGATTGTCCACAGGTTTGGGCCCCTTATTTAGGGAAAGACATAGATATGCTAGAGAAAGTGCAATGTAGAGCAACAAGGATGATTTCTGGGTGTGAGGGTAAATGCTATAAAGAGGCTAAATTAGTTAAAACATTAAAACATTAGAAATAAAAAGACAGTAAGAAGCCACATGGGCCTATCAAGACTCTCAGTCAAGCCAACTGAGCCAATCACTAAACAATATGCCCATGCAAATCCACAAATCACTCAAGGGCTTGTCAATCACTTTATACAAACAGGTTTAAAACTGCTCTGCATCTAAAGCACCTAGGGGCTTGTAAAACATATTTATATACAAGTAACAACTAAATAAAAAAATAATAAAATCTATATTCTAAAGTATATACATGCTAACCAAACTACAACTTTAATAACTTTATAGTAACATGTCAGGTAGGAATGTTCTGTAGGGAGATTTCTCAGATTGGACAATGTGATACAAGTTGACAAAATATTACAATCTATCTAGCAGACTGACCTAACATACACTATGGACCTAGGTTGTTTCACCAGACCAGTCAAGATTGAGAAAATAGCCTACATTTTGACACAGTTTTTGTAATGATATATTATCACAGTATAAATATATATTTTTACTATGATATTAGTAATCATTTCTATATTTAAACAATGTATAATAAGTCAAGTACCTTAAATAATATATTATATATATTTTTATATATATATATTTATTAAATAATTATATATATATATATATATATATATATATATATATATATATATATATATATATATATTATATATATATATATATATATATATATATTATTATATTATATATATATGATTAGAGAGTAAAGTCTATGACGTAGACATAGACCTATTTTTGCTACTTAGGTCTTTTCATTTTCAAGACAAAAAGTCTTTCATTTTAAGACTTAAAAGAAAGAATGCAATAAAATGAAAGAATCTTCTAAAGAAACACATATTTAACTAAAACCCATCAAAAAAAAATTTTAAATAGCAAAAATAATATGTATGGTATTTAAACATATAATTTATTAAAAAAAAGCTAAAATCATTTAAACTCAATAAAAATTGTACTTCACTTAATAAAATATTGTACTTATTTCGTACTCATTTTTAGCTGTTTGCGTATGACGTAAAACAGCGAAAAAAGTCGATTTTCCAGAAAAAGATCAACGAAATTTTCCTGACGGTCAATTTCTGGTAAGATGTCCAATTGGTTTCAGATATTAGTCCAGTTGATTTTCAAAAAAGTCCAACTTGAATTATATTATATATTATATTATTATTTTATTATTATTATTAAAATTAATTATTATTATTTATTATTATTAATTATCGAAGGATAAGAGGGGGGAATAATAATAATAATAATAATAATAATAATAATAATAATATAATATAATAATAATAATATAATAATAATCATAAAATACATATTATTATTATTATTATTATTTTATTATTATTAATTTATTATTATTATTATTATTATTATTTATTATTATTGCATTATTATTATTATTATTATTAATTATTATTATTATCTATAAGAATAACATATATAAAAAACATTAAACAAATGTTTTATAGTCTACCATACATAAAACTAAAATGAATATTATTAATAACTAAAAAAAATGGACATTTTTTATAAGTTTATATTGACGTTTTCCCGAAGCCCGACGGTTTTTCCCCCGAATTGAACCCGTTAATAACTTTAAAATAAGCTAATATCTCTATTTGCATCATTTAAGCCGATTTTTTATTTGGGCGGTAGGGGATGACTACTGGTTTCTTCTTCAAGAAAAATATTAATTATCGACTCAGGGAAAAAACATACTATAGAAAAGTTTACAAATATAGTGGAAAAGTTTTTCTTTTCTTTTAATAAACGAAAAATTAAAAATAAACAACTTAAATTGGCTTCAAACAATGTCAAAATAAAAAAGGTACGTCTTTTATAATAAAAATTCAATTAAGTTTTTTCTTCCAAATTTTTTGTGTGAAAAGTTTATACAATATTTTTTGGGTCGACAGGAGTCGTTTTTTTTTTACATCAACTCCTTCGAATTTCTGGCTATCGCAAATCCGTATCTTACACCTGAAACGTCGACTGCTGACTGCCGACTCCCCATCCCTGGATTATATAGTTATTAAGTTACTTTTCAGATGATATCTATATGGTGAGGTTTGTTAGCGGGTTATATACAGAGTATATATCGATAAAACAACCATGAATTAAATAGATAATCTTACTTTTATATTATGATAATTCTATAAGTATATGGTGGTAAACACACAGATGGGTGACTTAGTTGATTTAATAGTCACAAGTTGGTTTAATAAAAATTAAGTATTTTAACTTAGCTTTGATAAGACTTTTATAGATAGGGACAACAAAAAGTCCTAAGTTTTATTCTTTGTTCAAAATTTAAGATGGACATAAAACAAGACGTCCGACAAAAGCAATGTTCAAAACATGAGAGGTTGAGACCCAGAATTAAGAACTAAAAATAAGACTTCTGGAGTAAGATCATCACAAGGTCAAGAATTGACCTAAAGATAAAATTAAGATTGGATCCATGAACAAGGCTTCTGGAAACTTGACCTAACATTAAGATGCGGTCCAAAAACAAAAATCCAGTCAAGAATAAAAACCCTATAAAAATATAGGTAAAATTAGATTTATACTTTAAGGATATTTAAGGTGTATTAAGTTATTTAAATATTAAACTATTAATTTAATTAAGTTATTTAGAAATTAAAATAGTCATGTTCTAGGGTAAGTAGGAATTTAGTGATGTACGCTGGGCAAATGCCCAGTGGGCAGGTATCCAACGGCAGAACCTGACACGTTTTGCAGAATCACCCGGATGCAGGCCCTGAACAGGTTGCAAATGGTATGAATGCAGTTGCTCACGATGTACAGTTCGCCAGATATAGGTTTGTAACAAACGTAATCAATGTGACACACGTCTTGTACTTACAGCTGGGTTATCCATAACTTGGTCAATGATAGGCACTTTGTCTGCATAAGCATGCCGTGATGGTGCACCTCCATTGTTTTGTATTGTTACCCTACCGGTCTGACGTAATCTTTGAAAGGTGCGAGTAAATACCCAATATGACGAATGCCGCCGGTGGATATCGACGTTGATACTTTCAGGCTGCGGCATTCGCGTTGCCATCACAGAATAAATATACAAAAACGATGTCCGCATTCTCTTCGTCTGTATAGTACATAACTGATAAAGTAGCACAATGTTTAGTCCCATACACTTATGTATAATCGTTTGTACGTATCACAGGTTTATAGTAGTGTAAACTAACACTGTAATAGTTGTTGGTTTGTTTGGTATTTTTGTTATTATTATTATTATTATTATTATTATTATTATTATTATTATTATTATTATTATTATTATTATTATTGTTTGTATAATATGTATTTATTATATTAATTTGTTACTTTGAACATTTAAAATAACACACACTTGGTAATGTTGTTTATTGTTACCCGTGCACCTTGCGTTGTAGGCTCCTGCATTAGGTTTAAACGGCTGTAACTATTTAGGTGTTGCAGATTGGTCAATCATAAAAGGGATTGTATTCCAAATATTCCATTCTATCACAGATTTCATTTTTATACACCCTTTAATCGGTCCGCCCTTCACTATACGGTATATTATATACTATATATATATATATATAGTATATATATATATATATTATATTATATATATAATATACTTATATATATATATTATATATATATATATATTATATATATATTATTATATATATTCTAAAGATGATATATACTGTATATTATATATAAAATAATTTTTATCTCAATTCACAATTTGTTTTCTCTTTTATGTGATAACAATCAATAACATCCGCAATAACCACATGCGCCTACAGCCTTGTTGCCAGCTGTAATTAGTGAGGGTTTAAAAAAATAGCCAATAATATTGAGAATTATTTACTATGCAATGCCTCCTCAACGAACCTACACCCACAGGCGGCCACTGATACCCGATTTTATTCTATTTAGCTGTTTAGATGGTTAATTCCACAATAATTGATTTTTATTTGAAGAGGAATTACATAAATTATTATTGGTGATCAAATCAACAATAAGATTCCTCTCATAACACACAATATTCACACAATATAGTAAGTCTTTAATAATACATAAAGAGATCCTCCTTTGAATATTTGCTTTACC